>CABHPR010139444.1:0-30484 GCA_902168415.1 Peromyscus melanophrys | reverse complement strand
TCTTCTTCTTCTTCTTCTTCTTCTTCTTCTTCTTCTTCTTCTTCTTCATCATGCTTGAGACCAAGATTCAAGCTCTCAGATACTATCCTAGAGCCATTCCTGCCTGCTTGCTGTCACTCTACCTATCACAATGGCCACGGACTCACTCTTTGGAACTGTAAATCCCAATAAATTTTCTTCTATAAATTGTCTTGGTCATAGGGTTTTGCCAAAGTGATAGAAAAGTAACCAAGACAATAACAGAATGTCTTTAAGGCTCATCATATCGTCAGTCCAATACTGGAAACCTAGAGACTTGGAATATTCATAAGCAACATTACTACAAATACTATGAAACAGAGAATCCTTTGCACATACTCTGAGATGAGTTAAAACAGTGGAACAAACGTATCAGATTGTCAAATTGACTATGATATGATTCAAAATAGAGGCTTCTTTCAGTTTCATAAAAGTTAGATATATTTACCAAAACCGAATAATTTTCCACTTGAGACAAAAAATGATTGAAAAATTCACTTATCCAAAGTATATGTTGATTATTGACTACCACCAACTCATAACCTAGTAAATGGAAATCTAACTTATTCCTGTCTACTGCAAAATTTGTCTTTAACAATGAGCTAATTCATCACACATTAACAACAGCCCTACAGAACAAATAAGGTGTTGTGGTTGACCTGGGACAACTAAAGTTTGTTCTTGAGCCATGTTACAGAAAGTGCTGTTTTGGAAAATGTCAAGTGTGTGGGTGGAGACTCTGATGCCCGCCACCCTTTTACTTACACCTTGTTCCATCCTAAAATTTTTGGACAACTGAACTTGCTCTATTTTGAAATATCTTAGCCCTTACTTTTTTTTCTTCCAGAGTATCAGATGGCTTGGTTTTTAATCACTGACATATAGAACAAATGCCTCAAACCAACCCCATGTTCATGGCTCATGACTGTATATAAAGGAAGCCCCCAACTGTAGCCAGAGGCTTTTCGGTGTCCCGCCCGGCCCCACAGCTGTTTATAAAATAATCACTCAGAGGCTTGAAATTAATTATAAACCATTTGGCCTATTGCTCAGGCTTATTATTAACTAGCTCTTACAACTTAAATTAACCCATTTTTATTTATCTATATATTGCCATGTGGCCGTAGTGTTACCAGTCTGCTAACATCTTGCTTCTTGGGCAGCTGGATGGTGTCTCTCTTGACTCTGCCCTTCTTTCTTCCTGTGTTCAGTTTGGCTTTCTAGCCTAGCTATAGTCTGTCCTGCCATAGGCCAAAGTAGCTTTATTCATCAACCAACAAAAGCAACATATAGCCACAGTGTACATGCCACATCACCCAATCAAGGCTTAAAAGATTCACCCTGGAGTTTAACTACTCAGATGCAGACCCCACAAATCACTTATATCTCTATATGGTACTTTTCTGAACTGATGTCACCAATACCACTGAACTAATATCCAGGTATGTCTCCGTCTCATATATTTACATGCTCTGTTACTTCAAATGTCTTTACTATTGTCCACCAAATCCCAAAGGACATCAGCATATCTGAGGAATTACCATTGCACAAAATGAAGGTTTTAACCTGGCAAAATATTACTCAGCAGACAATAGGAAAGACATATTACCTCAAAGAAGTACAACGTGATAGTAATACTTAATATACAGAACTGTAAATCAAATGTGCACATTTTATTATACCAGGAAAATTCAAATTATCTAAGGTCTGTCTTTAATGGCAACACTTTAATATTTCAGATAAAATTTGGTTGTAGGAATGTAATCTCTCTAGGCATCATCAGATGTAGTTGTACTAAATATTAGAAACTTTATTTGCAGTTAAGACATTGCCAGCACTTGTGAAGAGCTCTGAGTTTCTTTTCTTGTTTTTATTCACTGCCAAAGCCCTCTGGTGGTTTGGTGTCTGGCGAAAGCAGCTTTAGAGTCTAGTTACTTGGAGTTATCCAGGTCTCCTAGGGAAGGAGGTATCTAAAAATGCAAATCACATGAGCTTTGAGTTACAGATCAAATAGGAATCTTTGCATATCTGAGATCCTTTTTCTTTGGCAAAACAATTCTTCCTGTTCTTAAAGGGGCTGATTTACTGAAACATACCTTTTTGAAAGTTGGTTCTACATCAAAAAGATCTAAAACAAATATTTGATTATATAAATGCAAATGAATTAAAGCCATATGGATAAAAGTTCTCTTAAAATACATGAAGTTATATAAAATATGTATTGGGCTTTTCTTAGTCTGGCATAGTATAAAATTAATTTAAGATGACTGGAGCATTAAAATGTGGCTAACCCCAGTGGTTTGGGGACATATTCTGGGAAAATTAAGTTTTATTTCAAAGCAGAATGCTTGTGGTAAAGGAACATCTACTCCTTTGTTTTTATGGACACCTAGTTGTAAAGATCTTATGGGAGAACAAAACTCATGCAAGAAGAATGAGAATCTGAGGGATATTTACCACAGCTGAGAAAGATTTTAAAGCCATTTACTTCTGGATGCTCCATGCCAAGTCTGCATATAGCTCTCTGCTTACAGTTCATTACACTCATAAAATCATTTCCATAGTTCATAAATCACTAGTTAACAACATGCACAGTGATTTCATTTAGAGCATCCCTATTTCTAAAATAAAATAAAATTTGTTGTGATTTCTGCATGGTGCACCTTAGTATTAAGAAAAGGATCTTTCAGCTTCTGGGAGCCTTATATTTGCACACAAGCCTTTCACTTAGAAAGACATTCTATTGTCGGTAGAATCAACTCTATAGGAAGCTATTGAATGATTCTAAGATGAGGACAATGGATTTAAAATGGGCCCTGAAGGCCCATAGGTCAAAGGTTTGGTCCCCAGGCTATGTCATATTGGGATATATAAATTTTAAGAGGTGAGACCACCAAGAGCTCTGGTCATTGAGGATGTGCCATTGAAAGAGGCTTGTAGACTAGTGGTCCTTCTTCCGTTCTTTACTTTCTAAAAATGCACTGAGTAGATTTGATCCACTGTGCTTTCCTCTCACCAAGATGAACCAACTCATCTCAGGTCCCAAAATAATAGGGCCAGTGGAACATGGAATTAAACCTCTAAATCCAAGAGTCTAAATAAATCTTATTTCTTCATAAGGTGATTGTTTTAGATATTGTTATGGTAATAAAAGTTAACTCAAAAAGTATATTTTATATATGTGCACACACTCAATTCTTTACACACACACACACACACACATACACGCATGTGCACACATGCATGTGCTCATGGAGTATATCTTGGCAGTCAAGATTTGCTAAGGTTTGGGCAGTAAGATGGCTTAGTAAGGTAAAGGTACTTGCTGCCAAGGCTGATGACCTGAGTTCCACCCCCATGATCCACACAGTAGAAGGAGAGAAGCAACTCTAACAAATTGTCTTCTGACCTCTACACTTGTAACACGGCATGTGCACATCTGCACACATACACGCACCCAAAATAAATTAAAATGCAATAATATCTTATAAAGATTTGATAAGGTTCACCTGTCTTGTTCACAGCCCTCCTTGAGAATTAACTGAAGCCACACCCTCTGGACATCAGCACCCTGTTCTCTGTTACTCTTCCTTGTGTGTTTCTTCCTGAATGTGGTTCCTCTTGTTTCTTTTCACTCTTCCGCATAAGACCATTTCACCGACCCCCCCCACGCCCCTACATGAGCACATTTCAAGCATTCTGTGTCCATGAAGATCTTCTAAGAATTTCCTTTCGAAACTTATACTCCTGTCTTATATTTTTTCTTGGACTTGTTTCTTTTATACCGGTGTGCAACCAGCCTCAACAGTAAAACTATGAACTGTTAAAAGGGTAGAGCAATGTCTGGGATTTCCTTCCCATCTTCTCCACACATGGTAGACTGAGGTCTGGGATGAGAGTTCTGTAATTAGAAAATACTTTATTACTGGGCATGGTAGTGCATGAGTGCAGTCCCAGCCGTAATGAAGGGAGGACAAGAAGATTGCAAGCTAGAGAATAGGTGTGGCTACAAAGGGACACTGCATCTCAAAATAAATATCTAAAAGAGTAGATGGAAGGGGAACAAGAGAAAGGGAGAAGAGGAAAACTAGTGAGAAATAGGATTCCTTTATCAGCAGCCATGATGGTTATTAGAGGAAGGGTTAGAAGTTCCACCCTCTATCCCCTTAGTAAATAAAAATGCTGTGTCTTATACACACACTAAGATTCCTGTACTGGAAGGATTTTTTTTTAATGTCAGATTGACAGTTCATTAGAATCATGGCTCTGATTGCTTCCTTCCTTCTGCCTTTTCTGCCATTCTCATCGTTGTTTCTTGCTTTTGCATAAAAATAGCATTTATTGTATCACTAGGAATCTTCAATTCTGAAGATTTAATAGGTCAGCTTTCATGCTTCATCTAGAGTGTTGGTTCTTTTTGTTGTTTCTTTGTTTTTCTTTTTCAGACTTATTTATTTTATTTTATATGTAAGAGTGTTGCCTACTCGTATATATGTACACCACATGCATTTCTGGTGCTACAGAGGTCAGAAAAGGGCATTGGACCCCCTGGAACTTCTGCCCTCACATAGGTACTGGGATTTGAAACTGTCTACAGCTCTTAACTGCTGCACCATCCCTCCAGCTCCTCATGTACTTGACCTTACACGTTTCATCTTAATTTATCTCTCTGCTCTGTGTGCTTCTGTATTCCTGCCTCATCTGGCCTTTTGTATTCACATTATAATACATTTGATTTTCTTTTCTTCAGAGTTCTGGATGAACCATAGATTCTATTTCTACTTCCATTTTAAATGTAAAAGAGTATTTTTGAAATCATGAGAGGCATGATCTGACATTCAGTGCCCTTTTTGTTCAGTCCACCTGTACACCACCCAATTTCTTCACCTTTACTCCCTCTAACGTACGTGGTGTGTTATAATTCTGAACTACTTACAGCCTTGATATAATACACTGCTATCATTTTCTAAACTCGAATATACATGATTAGCATTAGTGGTAAAAGCTAGATAGATCATGCATTCATCTTGCTTTTCTTTTTTATTGTAGCTTCTCAAATTCTGTGTGCTAGAGATTATTTAAAGAGAAACAGTTTAATGCTATCTAACAGGCTTCTTCACCAAATGCATATTTAAACAGTCCTGAATCTTATAGTTTACATTTGGGGGAATTCAAAACTTCAATTTTCTTTTCTCAGTAATAAGAGGTTTTCTTCAGATAACTGATTTCAGGAAAATGAACTATGTGCTATATTTTGTTAAGTCTGGATTTGTTAGGAGAACTTCTTACAAAATATTTAACTCTATACCAGTGTCAGACATAAATGGCATTTTAAAACATTCTCAGTAATTTTCACTGGGGAAAAATTTACATAAAATAATATAGACCCATATTAACCTAATGAAGTTTGACAAAATTCAAAACATCCTCTATCACCATCAGGATGTTATCCCAAAACTTTGTAGTCATCCCCACCCATTCCTTTGGCTCCAATCAACCTACCACTGCAGAAACCACTAGTTTCTGATACTGGAGACCAGTTCTGCCTGCTGAGGAAAAGCATAGTGGTATGTCTGCTCTTGTTCTGGATTCCTTTATTGGCTTGTTTTGGGGACTGACAGCTTGTTCTCTGTCTTAGGACTTCCTACTGTTTGCCATAGAGTAGCCCATTGTGTGCATGGCCCAAAATTAGTTTTAACAACTACCTTCTGATGAAGACAAGGTACTTCCAAGACAAGTTTGGATCAACAGTAACTAGAGCTCCTATCCATCCACTCATTCAGGGATGACACATATTTTCACTTAGTGATAAATACACAAGAGGAAGAATGACTGAGTTATATAGTAACTGAAGACTTAGCTGAACAAGGGACCTGCAAATTGCTTTCCAAAAGGGCTGTGCCATTCTACATTGCTTCCATCAGCTCAGAAAACTTCTAGATTTTCTACCTGTTACCTCAACAGTAACAGTTGTGTTTTTAGTTTTTAACCATACCAATATGGGATCTCATTGTGATGCCATTTGCATAGATTATGGTAAGGGGCTTTTCACATTTATTATTTGCTCACATCTTCTTTGATGAAATGTTCATTCAAATCATTTACCCATTTTGTTGGGATATCTTGATCATTTTAGGAGACTTTTATGTACTATAGATACAAAAAGTCCATGAAGAATGTGTCTTGCACTTTGGTTTCACTGTTTTGTTGCCTTTTTGCTTTAACAGTGGATTCTTTGTTGTCAATGTGCTCTCTGTCTTTGTCTCTGTCTCTCTCTCTGTCTCTCTATTTCTGTCCCCGTCTTTCTGTGTGTGTGTGTGTGTGTGTGTGTGTGTGTGTGTGTGTGTGTGTGTTTCTATGCAGAGGATAAATTAGGTCATCCAGAGTCTTCATTTAAACCCTCTCTCTTTGAGAGAGTGAGAGAGGGCCTCTCATTGAACCAGAAGGATGGGTCGCCACTGAGCTATGAACTCTGGGGATCCTTTTGTCTCTGCCTCTGCCTCCTCCAATGCTTGGGTTATAGACATATCTGACTTTTGAGTAAGCATTGGAGATTCAAATGCAGATCCTTAGGCTTGCAGAAGCAAGAACTCATCCAACTGAGCCATCTCTCCAGCCCCTTTGATGAATTCTTTTAAAGAGCAAGTTTTAGAGTTTAATAAATTCCAAGATATATTTATACTTTTCTTCTCTATCTAACATGTTTTGTTCTTAGATATTACTGCCTATACCAAGATTATGAAGATTGTTTTCTATATTATTGATGACTTTTATATCCATATGAAATAATTTTTGTTTTCATACTCACTCTCTCTAATAGATTCCTTAAGAGTGATGAAGTCACAAGAAAAAATATAATTTTTCTTAAAACCAGGAATGATTTGCATTCATTTTCAAATTTTCTACAATACTTTAAACTTATTGAAGATACCATTTATCAAATACATGGGAAACAACTGGATATTCATAAGTAAATTATCTTGCACAAATTTCAAAATAATGTAAGTGACTTAAACAGGATCTCCTAAATTTGTTCTATCTTTAGTTAGATTGATCTTTAGAGCTGTACCCGACTCATGGTACATGACAGTCATTGAAAGTTTCAAGAAGTTATCTGAAACTTCAGTTTTTTTTATTCCATAGTACATGTTTTAGAGATAATCTATTTCTTTCAATAATTCTTAATCATCCACTCCTCTACCCATGTCACATGATACCAGATTTCAAATAAATAATATTTTTCCTTTTTCCAACATGACAAAGTAGAGTCACACTTTTGTCAGTGCATAGTTTATTATGTCCTCATAAGACTGTAACAGACTCTTCACTACACGTATTGACCCATTTTGTATTTTCATAACATAATACCTGACGTTGGATACCTTGTTAACAAAAGAGGTGTGGTTGCTCATAACTTGGAAGACGTTGAAGACTTTGAAGCCCCAGTCACGCTATTCATCCATTTGGCATTTACTAAAGGTTCCTTGGATACATCACAGTATGGTAAAGCAGCAGAGAAGAAAACAGCTCTGTGCAGAATACACACGCACACACACACACACACACACACACACACACACACACATGCATGCAAGTTCACAATAATTTTACAAGCTCACTTCATTCTTTAGGTTATACACCTTACAGCGGATTACTGGATCACCTCATGGTTACTGCTATGTTAAATTTTGATGAGCCTCTATATTTTTGTCATGGTGGCTATACTTGTTTACACTATGCATAGGCTACATTTCCAAACATCCTTACTATTTTTTCTATTTTGGATAACAGCCACTCTAACATATAGGAAGTAACATTTCATTTCTAATTTCCATTCTTCTGCAGTCATGGTAGTCATCACTGTTTGATACACCATTGGTCATTACTATGTCTTATTTGAGAAATATCAAATCATGGATTATTAATTCCTTATCAAATGTGTGGTTCCCAAATATTTTCACTCATTCTGAGGATTCTCTTTTCATCCTGTTTGTTTTATTTATTTGTTGTACAGAAGCTTCATAATTTCACTTAATCCCAATTTTTAATTTTTAAAGTTGTATTGCCTGTGCTTTTGATGTTGCATGAAAAAACAAAGCAACAACGAAATAATCCACTATCACTGCTAGTGATGTAATAGAAATTCCCCTGTTTCTGTCTACCACTTTCCATGTTCCCTATCATACATCTAAGTCTTGTTGAATTGTTTTTAGGTATGGGATGAGACAGGGTGCTCTGACTTTTTGAACAATGCAATTGCTTTTGTATCTTCCAGTTTTCTTCATCCATGTTCTATAGTTTTAAGTACATGCTCCATTTACTTCTTTAATTAATGTTATCCCTAGGTGTTTTGTTTTTGTAATGATAATAAATTAGGATTGTTTCTTGATTTCTTTTGTCTGCAATTCACTCTTATTATATAGAAACGCTCCTGGCATTTTGTCGGTTGACTTTTTTCTCTCTTTTCTTATTAAGAAATTTTTTATTTATTTTACATGCCAATCACAGATCCCCATCTTCCCTCCTCCTACTCCTCCTGTCTCCTCCTACATTTCCTCCTACAAGAATGTAAAGCCTCCCATGTGGAGGCACATTCAGTAGAGGCGAGTCGAAGCCCCTCTCCCTGCCTCAAGGCTGTGTGAGGTGTCCCATCATAGGCAGTGGGCTCCAAAAAACCAGCTCATGCACCAGGGATGGATTCTGATCCTACTGCCAGGGGGCCCCTTAAGCAGATCAAGCTACACAATTGTCTCTCTTATGCAGAGGGCCTAGTGGCTTGATTGTCGCTGTAGGTTTTCCCCTCATGTTGATTTTGTATGTTGAATCTTTGCCAGTTTTGTTCAATAATTCTTGCAAGTTTTTGGTGCACTTATAGCTGTCTTTGTATAAAATCAGGTTGTATACCAACAGAGATTATGTACCTTAGTCTTCTCCTATTTGGAAACCTTTTCATTCTTTCTCTTGTCTTGGTGCTACATTTGGGACTTGCTGACTAGAACCTGTGAGAGTATTTGCTTTCTCTCCTGAAATCTGATGTTGACTATGAGTTTGTCATATGTGGCTTTTACTATGTTGAGGTCACTTCAGAAGATTATTATCATGAAAACTTTATTATTTTCCAACTTTTTTATCGGCATCAATGATGATGACAATGTGATAATAGTAGTGATATGGTGATTTGATGATGAAGGTATGATGATGATGATGTAATGATGCTGACACGATGAAAGTTTTGCCATGATGTAATAATGAAGTGACGATTAGTGATGATTTGACAATGATGATGTTGATGACAAAGATAATGATGAGGATGATGTATGTGATTATTTTGGGATGATGATGCAATGATGTGTTGACATCATGATGATGTAATGATAATGTGATAATAATGGCATGATGATGATGTTATGATGCTGTAATGACTATGATGATGTCCCTCCTCTTACTAATGTGTTTTGACCTTCTTTATAAACTAGTGTTGCTTTGCTGGATTCTATTTGCTGAGTATATCCTTCCATCTCATGAAAATCTGAGACATTCCTCATGAACAATCTCTATAACATTCTATAAAATCAAGTTTTGTAATGTTCCTGTTTAATTGTTTTTGCATCAAAGTTTATCATGAATACTGACTTTTTCTTATATTTGTCTTGTTTTGGTATTAGTGCCATGCAGCATGAAAATTAGTTGGGAAGTATGTGTTTACTTTACTTTGTTTGCATTATTTGAAAGGGTAGAAGTTAGCAGTAAGGTGAACAGATCCAGATGCATTCTTGTGTGGGACACCATTGACTATTGACTAAATCCCCTTACTCATTATTGGTCTGTTAAAGATATTTTGTATCCATTCATCTCTTAATAAATTCAACAGTTGTTTCAATATTTTGGTTATCATATGACAAGACACTTCTGATGGAGGGATTCATTCTCTAAAAGGTGACATGACAGATGGTTAGAGTATAGACTAGATGTAGAGTATAGATGAGGCCATCTAAATTCTAGCCGATAACCTCACTATATTTGTACTGCGATGACAGCCACACAACTCCATCAGTCTTGGCCGTAGAATGCTTTTTAGTGAGACACATACAAAAGAAATCAAAACAGGAAGTCCTTCTGCGTTATACTTTTAAATACACGTTACGTATTACAGCACATGACAGTTGATTAGCCCCACCCACTGCTTGTGCATCTTCTTTTCAATAATTTCTCAGATCTGAGTCCTTCTCATGATTACCCTTTCCTTTCCTGTGACAATCATTCTGAAGCACATAGCTCTATTAATGATTCAAAAATATACTCACCTCAATTAGAAAAAGCATCTTTCTATTCACATTTCACCCTTGTAACAAATGGCTAAAATTTCTCTTAATGGTATTTTAAAGAATATCATGAGCTTTTATAAATTAAATTTTTTCTTTCGGCCTGTTATATTTATATTCTCTAATTTCAATTTACAATATTTTCTCTCTAAAGTAACATTCAATGATGATAATTAATGACTATGAGGAAATATTAGAAATAATGAATTTAATTATTCTTAAATTGATAAAATGTGAAATATATTTTATAGTTTAATGTTCTTTAAATTAATATTTAATATTGGGTTAACATTCAATATATTAATACTAAATTAATACAGCACATATAAAAATTTAAAATTAAATTAACACATAAAACTAGAGACCTTTTTCTTTTTCAATAGCACTTTCATTTTCAAATTACAATTATTATTAACACATTGTGGCTATAAAATGACAGATTATACTTTCACATTTCATACACACATCTATTGCACATTGATCATGTCCACATTCTCTCTGCTCTTTCCTCTTTAATAAAACTTTTCAATTGTTTATATGTCTATATTTATGAACAAATGTGCTTTAACTTTCTTATTTTAGATTTAAATGAAACTCAACATGTACCCAATATTTTGTCTATACAGCTAATGACCCTTTGGAAATGCCTTAAAGTTCTGGCTGGAACAGTTCCTTCCAGGAAAGAAACATCAGTACCTGATTACCTAGAATTACAAACTTTGTGAAGTAAGAATATATATTGATTCACACATTAGAAACTGAGTTCATATCCTTAGCATCCACTTGAAAAGCCAGAAGCAGCCATGTGAACTTGCAACCCATCAAGTTTGGGAAAGAAGGCAGGAAGACTGCTCGGCTTTGCTAACCTGCTGATCTAGCTGCTCTTGTTAGCTTTGGGCTCAATGAAAGGCCTTGTCTCAAGGAAATAAAGCAGAGGATGATGGAGCAGTACACCCACCATCTTGCTTCAGCATCAACATGAGTGCACCTGCACATACATGACCACATACCACCCACATGTAAAGGGGACACACACACACACACGCATGCACACGCACACACACACACACTCACTCACACACAAAATTTTTTAGAAAAGATTCAGAGTGACTGATTATTGATGAATGGAACTATTAAGTTTTTAAAGTGAACACATGAGTAATCAGAATTGTGCAACATCTCATCTCCTAATTTTTTTTACTTGACTGTGTTTTCAGTTAGTACACAAAAACATAAATGTTTCATATATGCATATATATTTTTTATTTATACATTGTCACATTATTTCATGATGCATGCACACATTGTATACTGTTTGAATCAGACTAAAAAGATACATCTTCAAACAAATTTATTTCTTCACCATTAAAACTCTTTCTTCTACCTTTTTAAAATGTACAGTGTAATATTATGTATGGTCTTCGCTATTGTCCAGTTGCACCCCATAACTTCTCACTTTTGACTATACCATAGAATCTATTTATCTGAATAATTTTCTTGTTGTTATGCCAAAAAAAAAACCCTGATAAAAGCAAGGATTTATTTGAACTGGCTGAGGATATGGTCCATCGTGGAGGGAAGACATGGAAGCAGGATCATGAAACAGCTGCTCATGTTGTCCCCACAGTCAAGATGCAGCCAAAAGTGAATGATGGAGCTTGTGCTGTCTCTTCACCTCCCTTTCATTCAGCCCAGAACTCTAGCACATGGTATTGTATCACCTACATTTGCAACAGTTTTTTCTCTACTCATTTACATCTCTCTGGAAACACTCTTACAAACACATCTTCTGGCTCATTCTAAATTTAGTCAAGCTGACAATGCAGATTAACTATCATAAGCCCACCTCTTGTCAACTTGGCACCCAAACACATTACTCAAACCATAATAACATTGATCAAATCTCTTCCCTTCTGACTGCTTCCTCTGGTAATCACCTTTCTATTCTCAGAGACAGGAGAACAGCTTTTCAGAGTCTACTTTGATTTAATAAATGGAAATGATGCTACAATGCTTGTAGGGAATTAATTAAAACTTATTCCCATCACATGAGGGTTAGATTTTAGTCTGTGGATCTGAGCAACCATAAAGGAGCAGAGTGGCTCTTTATGTAAAATACAATAAAATTCAGCATAAATTTATTCAGAATGGGAAAACTACTCATTGTCAGTCATAGAGACTTTAAAAGATGGCAAAATCTTCACATGACAAATTGTGTCTGTTAGCTGTCACATCTGTAGTGTTATTTTTTCCTGCATCTGATCTGTACTTTTCTTGGTACATCACCAGCGAAGTAAAACCTTCCCCTTATACACGGACTAGAAAGGTAGTTTGGACCTTGGCCTTGCTCCCATAACACGTTGCATGAGAGAAATAGCCACTTCCAAGATCCTGGGCTGCCTGGCATCTCTGTGATGCATGCATATTGATGTTCTATTCACCCCACCTAGAAGCAGAGGTCTCCCTCCCATTGTTGAATTTTCCACTCATTGAAGCAATTCTAAACTATTTAAAAGTCAGTGATTTGTAATTTATGGGTCAACTCTCCAGTTATTTTATTTTCTGATTTATTATGTTCTCCACTCTTGTTCTATTTTTCTCTTATTCATAACTATTTGAGAATTCCTTTATTATTGATTTTTAAATGGTGAATACGTACTGAAATTTATCAATGCATTCCTTAGAAATCACTATATTTCTAATTATAATCTTTAAATATAATTAATCTTTTAATTTTTTTTTTTAAAAATTATGTTTACTTTATATGTGTGAGTATTTTGCCTGCAAGAATGTAAGCGCACTGAGTACTTACCTGGTGCCCATGGAGGCCAGAAGAGGGAGCAGGATCCGCTGGACCTGAAGTTCCAACAATTGTAAACCACTATGTGTGTGCTGGAAAGCAAACTTGGGTCTTCTACTAAAGCTGTGGGTGTGCTTAACCACATCTCTCCATCCTCTAAATAGTTCATTGTATTCATCATATATATTGATTCTGTTTCCTTTTTTGAGAGACATTAATCAAAAGGATTTTGCAATGGGTCCTGTGTTAAACTTACGATTCCTTGTATAGCCTAGGTTTTCATCATTATATGTGTTTAAGGGTCATGGCCCTGTTTCATCTGCTTTTTCCCTTTAGATGCTTTTAGACATTTGTCTCTTGCTGTTCTTACAGGCTTCCATAGACTAGATATGTCTTCATCTAAGTTAATCATTGGGGTAGATTGTACAGACAGACATATAATTTCTCCTCCTCACATTACCCCTCCACACATGACTGTCATGTTCCTGCTTTCTTCAGGTAGAGTTGCTGTCTCCACTCTCTAATCTGGCTTTGCCATCTGGTTGATTTGGTCAATAGACTGTTACCAAGTATAATGGAAGCAGAGAGGAGGTGTGACTCACAAAAGGTGGTAGGACATCTGCTCTCTTGCTGCTTCTGGAACTCTGGCATAACAGTGCAGATAAGAATGTGGCTGGGACCGTCAACTGGAAGCAAGGATCCCTCTTAGAACCTGATACCTGATAATGGGGTCATAACATTGTAGATGAACAGGTTCAAATTGTCTGCCAGCTGACTAAAAAGTCATGTGTGAACCTTGAGAGACAGTGTAAAATTATCAAAGTAATTCACATCTGAAAGATTATCAGTACACAGAATTTCTAACTAATGAACCATTTTTTGATCTATTCAGTTTGGAGTAGTTAATTACATAGTAAAGGCTAAGCGATAGACCACACTTTCCTACATAGCTTTCAGTCCTAAATTTTTACTAACTGTTCAAGTCTTGGTATGCTGTCATTATTTCAGCTCTCCCTGCAAGTTTCTTAAACCTTCATTTGAAACTACTTATATCTTTATTTCAGCTTAACTTTCTTTAATATTTTCTTTGCTGAATTTATCTTTATTTTATTCTTTGTCTTTGTTGTTTCTCAAAAAAAAAGAAGAAGAAGCCACCAATCTGATATCTACTCCATGTGAATGTAAAACATTGCTATCATTGTAAAAGGTATAAAATAAAATCTAGTTTATTCTCTAGCCAAATATGAGTGACCATGGTCCAAGAACAGGAAGACTGGTTGGGCCAATAGCACGTTCCAACATAGTAGAGGTTTTATGAAGTTTTGTGGCTACAAAGTGACACTAAGCCATAAGTAAAGTTATTTTTCAAATACATAGGTGGAGTCATAAGGAAGATAGGTGATAGCAACGTGGAGAAACCTCCGCTGTAAGCCTCAGATATTATCTGATGGCATTCTTAGTTTGGGGGTTGGTAGAAATGAGAGGTCAATAATATAGCCTAAAGATTTTCCCATGAAAGTCATGAGAATGCTATGTCAGATGATGAGCTGGGCAATGACTAGATATTAAAGGAACTAAAGATCAATCATACTTCCAGAATCATTACAGCTTTTTACTGGAAACTTAAATTCGTTAAATAATTTATTCCTGAGATTTTTCTCTTTTCATTTCTTTGCTTGAGCTGCCAACCATTTTATTTTTCATATTCTGAATTTCTAATTAGTTCTTTATAATTGCATTCTGCTTCATATTACTTCTTATGCACATTTTAAGTGATTGATTTGTCTATGTCATTAAATTTTATTTGCCAGTTAATATCCTTTTATTCTTACTATATTTTTTTTTTATTTCCCAGTTCTAGTGAATTGTTCTGTAATCATTTAGTCGGAGACATCTGCACAGAGCATGCACTCAATTTTACTATCATTAAAAAAAAAAGTTCATGGGAGTTCATAAACAAGAAATAGACCAAAGTTAAAGCAGATGACCTGGGCTGAGGAGCTGTTTCCTATTCATTGAGTAATTAACATTGTCTACCCTTGACTTTAAGGAATAAATTCAATAGACACCTGAGGCCATGTTGATGTTTGGGTACCACACTGCCACTGGAGCCTTACCGAATGGAGTGGCCTGCACTGCCACCTGGGGCCAAGATGACATCCAAACCCAGGCCAAGCAGGCACCCAAGGGCCATGCCGCCAACAGGGCCACGCCAATTTGAGTGGTCTGTGCTGCCACCTGGTGAATGGTGTCATCCAAGTCAGGACTGCTGCTGAGGGCCATGTCTGAAACTGTGGCCCTACTGCAGACAGGGCCTGAGTTGATGTCCATGGCTCCTGATACCATCAAAGGCCATACTGAAGCCAGGGGTCTAGGCTGCATCCTGTGGCCATGCTGCTGTATGAAAGCCATGCTGTTGCTGGGGCCATGATATCGTCTGGGCCAGGGCTGCTGCTGAGGGCCATGTCTAGGTCCCGGGCCAATAGCATCTAGGGTCTGGGCTGATGCCCATGGCTTGTGTTACCATGGGGAGTCATTGGAACCATGCATGTTGAAATCCAAGGGCCCTGCTGGGGCAGCCCTTTCCCTCACTGGCCCCAGGATAGTTGACCCTGACCCTGGCTGGACACTGCAGCAGGAGAGCTGGAGCCCCCCACCCACCCACCCATCCTCCCTGGGAGAGCTAATCCGGGTGGCATGGGCCTAGAAGAGCTGGCTCTGCCCCACATCTGAAGGAGTGGTCCCAATGGCCCAGACCAAACAGCTCAACTACCACCCAGACCCACATCTTGGGCCTTGGGTTGGCCCACCCTAATTAGCTGCCCCATCTCTGACCAGCTGGAGTGCATGAAGGGATTGCTCCTACTGAGCGATAGATAACTGCAGGATCTCCATGACTCGGGGTAACAACAGGATATCCGAGAAGGGTGCCAATGAGCAGCCAGTCATGATGGTGTGCCAGAGACCAGAGGCCTTGAACCAGACCAATGACTCATTGCAATGAGCATTTTGCAGGAGGGGCTGATTGGACAAAAAGGGTGTGTTGTATGACATGCCTCAGCTCCCAGTGCCACTAGGATGAATGAGAGGTGTTGGAAAGGTGGAGGAGTGAGGTGGGTCTTTTGTTTATTTGTTTATTTTGTTTTTAATTAATTTGGGGGCATACTACAGGGGTAAGGGACAGATATGGAGGGACTGATATAAAATTTCCAAAGAATCAATAAAGAATTACGTTTAAAATGAAAAAAGAAAAAAAAACCCTCAATCAAACTTGGTTAAGGTTACTTTGGGTTACTGTGTCCAGACTGTAGATACAGCCTTCATAGGAGGAATTAGGATTTCCTTCTGAGGACACTAGAGAGTTCCACAAACAATTAACAATAATAGAAGTCAGATAAAACTTGAAAAGCAAATTTTAAACAGAAAATTAACATAAATTAATATTATTAAACAATAGAAAAGACTCATTTAGTAATAAAGACAAGACAGAAGCATGCGCAGCAAATGCCATGGAACTGTCTCTTTTTTTTCTGTCTTTCAAGACAGAGTTTCTCTGTGTAGCTTTGGTGCCTGTCGTGAATCTCGCTCTGTAGCCCAGGCTGGCCTCCAACTCACAGAGATCCGCCTGGCTCTGCCTCCCGACTTTTGGGATCAAAGACGTGCACCACCGCCGCCTGGCCCAATGAAACCTTCTTGAATGTGTGAGGATGTGCACTGGGCAAATGTTTTAGGACCTTTCTTTGAGCCACAGAACATAAACACCAGTGAAGAACTGTCAGGCCTAATGCTCTGTCTCACCCAGGAATAAAAATGGTCAAATCCAGCTGCCTAATTTGAGACATTTTGGCTCAGGTCATTCAGTGCAGCAAACCCATGCTAAGCAACCACAGAAGCTTTTTCTTAGGTTTGTAACAGAGACAAGTGCTCATTGCTGGAGACCAGTATTAGGACGATGTGAGCCTGGTGATCTTCCAGAAAATGTGAAGTTGGAGAAGCTTGCCTAAGTGATAAACTAAGCCAGAAGGATGCTGGCAAAGGAAAATCAGAGATAAAAAGAAAAAAGAAAAAGGGTGGTAACGCCATAAGAGCATCTAGGTGGCTCCTTCTCACACCCTTTAAGGCTTGTTGGTTGGCTTGTTGGGGTTTGTTTTAGGTCAGTTGGAGCCAAAAGAATAGAGTATCCATGAGTAAAGCAAATTTGATATCAGTAGTGAAGCACACAAAATAATGAACAGGATCATCTTAGACCCGTCTGAATACTGCACAAAAAAAAAATGTAACCATACTTACTTATGAATCATACTTACAATGTTTACCATACTAAATTTTCCATTATATTCAATTGATCACATTTCTTATTTTTAATTTTAAGAAGAGAGAAGAGAATGTTGATATTGGCCAACCAAGAGGAAAGCTTTTGAACATTCTTCTTGCTTTTAAGTTCAATAGTACTTTTTCCAGTTCTTCTGTTTGGAGAATTTCCCATATTCTGAGATCATTTGAGAAACTCGTTTTTCCAGCACCTTTCACAGTCAGAGGACAAGCATGTATATGACTTGACTCTGACACACAAGTGAACTCTTGCAAATCTTCAGTCCCAGTGCAACGTGAAGAAGCAAGTATCTCCTAGGATTTGTTCTATTAAGGGCAAGGGCACAAATCTTAGCACACCTTAGCATACACAGAACATCAGCTGTAGCTTCATGCTACGAGGCTGGGGTCACCTTGGGATTACTAAAAGAGAAGTACAGTACTGTGATATGACAGCTGTTCCCTTCTGCACAACACCTACACCTTCATCTCTGACTCTCTTAAGACTTTCATATTTAACATTTAATATAATTCACCAAGATTTATCTTTTTAAAATTCTGTCAGTATATGTATAGTTCTGTTATCTTTATTGGTGTTTCTCCTGTAGGGGATAGTCATTTTACTTGCTAATGGTGACTTCCTGTGAGCCAAGGGTGTATCTGATAAAATAGTTATTCAAAAAAGATACTGAATTAATATTGTCCTGAAGATATATAAATTCTATATCTGCATTTGGATTCTTTATCACTGAATGAAACTGATTTTTATATTTTTGCTGCATTATTTATAAGTTATGCACGCATGCATATATGTATGCAGGTGTATGTGTGTCAGAGGACAACTTGAGAGAGTTGGTTTTCTCCTCAGGACAACTTGAGAGAGTTGGTTTTCTCCTCCCACTGTGTGGGTGCTGAAGATCAAACTCAGGTTGTCAGTCTTGAAAGCAAGTGCCTTTACGTGCTGAGCCATCTCATCAGTCCTGGATCTGATTTTTTTTAATAATTCAAATTGTAAGTTAGCACTCACTGTACCTTTAGAGTTGCTAGTTTGTAAGATAAGTATTTTCCTCCTTGTATAGATAAGGAAAAATGAAATTCAAGGTGTAAGAATCATGCTTAATATCACATTTTAAAGCATCATAGAGCCAGAAGTAGCTGCTCAAGCCTTTCATCCCAATAATCCATAGTCAGAGGCAGGTGGATCTCTGTGAGCTTGAGGCCAGTCTAATCTAAATATTGAGTTCTAGATCAGGCAGGGCTATATAGTGAGACTATGTCTCAAAAAAAAAAAAACCTTATAGAGACATAATAAATATGTCTGATGCCAAATCTTGTGGTGGTATTGTGTTCCCCAAAATATTGTGTACCCTAATAAACTTATCTGGGGTCAGAGACAGAATAACCATAGATACAAAGGCTAGAAAATGGTGGCACTCACACCTTTAATCCTAGCACTCCAGAGGTAGAAATCCCTCTGGATCTCTGTGAGTTCAAGGCCACATTGGAAACGGCCAGGCATGGTGACACACGCCTTTAATCCCAGGGAGTGATGGTAGAAGGCAGAAAGATATACAAGGCGTGAGGACCAGGAACTAGCAGCATTTGGCTGGTTAAGCTTTCGGGCTTGTAGTAGCACAGTTCAGCTGAGAGCCATTCGGATATGAGGACACAGAGGCTTCCAGTCTGAGGAAACAAGACCAGCTGAGGATCCAGCGAGGTGAGGTTAGCTGTGGCTTGTTCTGGCTCTCTGATCTTCCAGCTTCACCCCAATAACTGGCCTCAGGTTTTATTAATAAGACCATTTAAGATTCCTGCTACAAAATCTTACCTTGGTAAATCATTATGCATTTAACATGCACATGCATGTAAACACAGAAGTACAGAAATGGTAATTTCACTATTTATCTCAATCTTCCTCATATTAGAGTGAATTCAATTTGCTAAGTTCCCATTGTCTCTTGGCACAGGATTGTATATGCAGGAAGTCCTGAGTACAAGCCCCAGCACTGTATATAAATTAGCTGTGATGGCACATTCCTGTAATCCCAGCACTTGAGAGATAGAGGCAGAAGGATTCAAAGTTCAAAGTCATCCTTGGCTACGTGAGAAGCTCCCTATGATATCAGTTAGAATATCATTCAAGTAAGTTCATGATAATTCTTGCTGCTTTTTTTGCCAAATATGATAATGATGTCTCTGCTTTTTTCTCTTTGAATCTCAAATACTTATTTATTCTCTTCACTCAGTTAATTCTGCTAAAGGAAAAACATAATCTATACAAAGAAGTGGGTCTTCATTTTCAGTAGAGAGCATTGTTATAGATTTGTTCATTGTAAATCTCATCTTCTTTTATGGTGAATAAATATTGTGATTTCAATAAAAAGGATATAACTGAAATTGCTATCAGAAATTTTTATGAAGCAGAGCTTGTTTTTCTACAAGAATATTTTTAAATTTTACTTTTATTACTTTTTAGTGTGTGTGTGTGTGTGTGTGTGTGTGTGTGTGTGTGTGTGTGTACATGGTGTGCACATGTTACATGTTTGTGAGTGCCTATAAAGGCTAGAAGACAGCACCAAATCCTAGGAAGCTAGAGTTACAGGTGGTTGTGACATGCCCATCATGGGTGCTGAGAACTGAACACTGGCCCTCTGGAAGAGTAGCAAGCACTGTTAACTGCTCAGAAATCTCCTCAGCTTCCAAAGAAATCTTAATATAGAACTTAAGCATGAAGTTTTAGAGAATGAAAGGCACTCTGAAAGGTAATAAAACATACTGGGGAGCCTGGGTATGAGTTTTGGCTACCTTATCAATGCAGGATTAAAAATGTTTTGTTTGTTTGTTTTCCACAAAGGTGTTCCACATATTTCCAGCTGTGCTTCTCAGAGTCAGGTCAAACAATGCCAGACACAATGCCATCTGACGCACAAAGGACTCTTGCAGCCTGTGGTCCCTAACATAGGGTTTGTCTGTAGAGATGAAATTTCCCAGAGAATACCAACTATCTTTCCTTTATATTTAGTTTCTTAACCATCAACGCTCCTGTCCACACAATGTCTGAGCAAAGCCTGGTACCCCAGACTTCTTAACTAACAGTTCCAATGACAACAAGAGGAACGGAAGCAATTTATGGTCCAGCCTTGCCTGAGGGTGTTCCAAACCTTAAGTGTCCCCATCGCAAATTAGGAAGTGACTTTTCCTTTGAAGATTTCTAAGCTTTTCTTTCTTCTCTTTAACACTAACTTACAGTCAAGTTGATTATATTTGGTAAAAAGCAAATACTCTTTGGGGTTGAATACTACCTGGCTTCTCTACAAAACACTTTTCTGGTCTCCCACCCAGTATATTTTCTCTTTCTTGTTGAGACCTAAATGGTAAATGACTTCATCCGGGAACACTGGAAGAAAACCAGCAGTAGGTTTCTTTTCAAAGTTATTTATGAGGCTCCCGACTCTCTGGCCCACAGGAGCACATTCCATTCCATCACATCACACCCCCTCTCCCACGCCATCAACTTTCACTGCTAGGTACCTGGGCTCAAACTCACAACCAGTGAAAAGTAAAGACAGCTGATGTTCACAATATAATTCACAGTTCATCATTTGAACCAACTATAGATTCACCTAGTTTCATGCTTACGTTCATAATAATAGTTTACAAAATCCCAAAGTCCACTTGAATAAATATTTTTATAAAACACTGCTTTCAGGTGTCAGGTGAGTGACACCATGTATGACCTACATGCCTTTGGGCAGACGGCTCTATCTAAACTATCTTTATTCACTTGGCTAATTCTTGTGGGGCCTTAAACTCAACTCTGGTGCTCTTTTTCAAGAAAACATTCCTTGGTGACTCTTCACAGAACTTCTTAATTCTGAATTTCTTCCAAATGGCTCCTATAGTAACACCTATTAGAATACCTAACAGATGACATTTTAATTACTAGTTCCCATCATAAAAGCATGAGCTCACTGAGGCACTAACTAGTGCCTAATACACTATGGAGTTGATAAATTGTTGCTGCATGAGTACATCAGCACAGAAAATATTAATGCGTGAGTACATTAATGGATGAAGTTGTTACTTCTGGCATAGTCCATATCACAGTAATCACTCATGGCCCCCTTTCCCAGTGTGAATGAAAACGCCTAGTGGAAAAAAAAAAGTCTACATCAAAGTTAAAGATTCTGCAAAGCTGACTGATTTTCTTGAACTTCATGTCTTTTGGTAGTTGGAATGTTTCAGATTCAGAGGCAATTTTTGGGGGGCCATCTATAGCCTTGTTAAGAGCCATTCACTACCCACCTCTATGTTTGATCAACATCCTTGTCACTATCATGGGAAAACTTTGGGGATGTAATAACTTAGCAGGCCATTAACTTTCACCAGCCCCCAAATGTCATCAGATGACATCTGAAAACTATAGCAGAGATTCCCCTACTTTGCTGTAACTCAGTTTCCTCCTGTTCCTACCCATATATTTGAAAAGTGACTTGATGCATGAATTTTTTGTTCTATAGCTATAAAAACTTGTTCAAACTATTACCATATTGGAACACATTATTTGGAACATCAACTTGAATTGATGTCTCTGTGTCACTTATTTAGCTAGAGAAGAAAAAATCTCCTCTTATTCTAATTGAGGTGAGAACTCTTATTTATTCAAACAAAATCATTTTATTCTAGTTAACAAACAAATATCACACAACTGCTTTAAGGAAGCCACTCAAACACTGCTCCAGTCCCAAACACTATACCTCTCAGTGAACTTCCGTGCGATTAGAACGTGCTTTCCACAGTACCTGCAGAAGAAGATCATCCCCTTCTTCCTGAAGTATGTCTCTCTCACTGTAGACTTGGGGGAAGTATTATTATTGTCCTTTCAAGAAAAGTTATCGCCCAGTAGTTCTCAACCTTCCTAATGTTGCAACCCTTTAATACAGTTTCTCATGTTATAGTGACCCCCAACCATAAAATTATTTTATTTCTACTTTGTAACTATAATTTTGCTACTATTATGAATCATAATGCCAATATCTGATGTGCAAGGTATCTGAAATGTGTCCAACAAATGGATCTAACCCATGGGATGTGAACAACTGTTATAGTCCATACTGTTGCCTTATCTTTAGCCAAGGCAACTACTTAAAGATTATGCATGCAACCAAATCATAGCTAGAGAGAGTAAGGCACCTCACAAAGAAGGGGCTCTCCTGCATGCCCTATGCAAAGAGGTAGTTTCTATTCTGATTCACATGAAGGATAGCTTCCAAGCCTGCTGGAGGTCATCTTGTTGAAAGAAAAGGGTACCGGCATAAAATAGCATCAAGGGTTGGCAAGAGAGCTTCTGCCCTGTTCATATTACCTAATACCAAGAAGCCTTGGGTTATTCAATTAGGGAAGCCAAAATTATTTTTAGGACATTTGAATTGTTTCTGTTTGTGGACCTTTGTTGCTGTTAAATGGCTCACCTTTCCATCTTCATTTCAGTCTAATTTGAACTTCCACTTGATTTAATATTTCATCATCTGCTTCAGATACCTCACTGGTGCATAGGGGAAATAATGTGTGTTTTAAATCCAAATCAAGAGCTCTTTTAATTAAGTGATAATATTTTATAATCTGCACACAGAGGAAATTGTTTTGACAACTCTGATCCTCATCTTCTCAATTATACCTATTTTAGAAGTTGGTAGAGGTTAAATGAGATGAATGTATTTAACTGGCCAATTGCATTGTCTAGGAGGCAGAAGTTCATACCGTAAATCTTGGTTCCTTCTTCATAATAATTCTTGATAACATGAGCTGCCTCATATGAGGAGACATCTCATATTCTGAGATCTCAAGTTCCTTGGGACTCAACACCCTCTCTTTTTTTTACTTTATTCTTTTATTGCTTCATATAAATATACAATGTGTTGTGATTATATTCTTACTCATTACCCTCTGAAATTTCCCTTCCTTTCTCTCTGAACCCCCTGCTCTCCCTATTTAGTTGCCCACTGGCTGCATGATTAGAGGAAATTATATCCCTTTTCCATCAACCACTAATAGTCTAAAGAGTGGGAGGTTAAAGCCCAGTGGTGGTGTCGCACGCCTTTAATCCCAGCACTCAGGAGGCAGAGGTTGGCAGATCTCTGTGAGTTTGAGGCCAGCCTGGGCTACAGAGTGAGTTCCAGAAAAGGCTCCAAAGCTCCACAGAGAAACCCTGTCTCAACAAAACAAAACAAAACAAAACAAAACAAAACAAAAAAAAAAAAAAAGAGTGAGAGGTTAATACCCTCAGGAAAGGACAGGGACTGGGGCACCTCCTCTACAGCATTAACACCCTTTGCTGGGCTTCTCCCTGCTCACACATTAGAGTTCTCTAACTTCACTATTACTCAGAAGACTCTTGTCCTTCACTCTCTCCTACCATTCAGGTGTCATTCTAGATAATCTTCACACATGTACCCGAATTCACAAACTTCAAACTCTGGAAACCAGATCCAAGTCCTACAAGGATGTATATGATTAATAATGGAAATATGTAATTTCTTTCATAATTTTCATGATTTAATAGTGAAGGTTATTTCCTTATAGAATAAAGACAAAACCTTTGCTACTCATACATAGATTCTGTTGGTGCAAAAGACAAATGGATGATTACTAATCTAAAATTTTATACCTTTCAAGATCTTTTAAGTAACTCCAGATTGATGCTGCTCTCTGAGGCAAATAGATCCCATATTGTTCAGCTCTCCTCATCTAGACCAGATCCCTGACCTAGCCCTTGCCAAGCCAGTTTCCTAGGATCAATTTGGAAAGGATTCCGATATTCCTTGAACAAATCTTAAAGATCCATCATCTGGCACCATGACAGCATCATCGGGTTTCTGCTCCATACTGAGAGATGATCTTACGGCAGGCCCTGAGAAATGTCTGAGCTCTTCTCTCAGTCTTATTTATAATGTCCTTCTTTGCGCCTCATCACCTAGTTATCAGGAAATGCTTCCGTGTTACTTTAGACCTCTAGTGGGAGAGTGTTGTTTTATCTACTTCACAAAGACTGAGCCTTAATCTACTGCTGTTTGCCAGCGATTACAAATCCACCATTACCAGCCTGCTTCTCTGGAAGTGGCTCAGCCCCTCAGGCCACAGCCTGGTGAGAATTCTGTTCCCATAGGCACTAGCTGATTCCACTAAAGCACTATCGTTTTATTTATGGCTCGAGATTGAAAGCCCAGAGTGAAAACCTGCTAGCACAGAGAGGTTGAGTAGCAACTAGCTAATCTTCTTTCCTTGTTGGCAGCTCCCCAAGAATCTTCTTCCAGTCCGCCAAAACAAAAAAAGCTGCGCCACTCATAATCACTCCTTACCACTTCTGGTGCATTTCTCATCTCTTTCAGATGCCCTCTAAGGCCTCTTCACTACTTTCTGTCAACTAGTTGCTAACTAAGTCTCCTGACCCAAAGTTAATTTTATTTAATTAATGCAAATGCATCCTCGAGTTTCACAGTGTGATCAAATATCTCCCCCAATAGGAGAGAGGAAGAATCGATCCAAGATTGTGTGCCTGAGCAATAGAAAAAGTAGTCATTAATTGAGATTAACAAGGCACCACTTCCCGTTGTCCAGGGTAAACAGATCCACAACTCTGAAGATGTTCAAGCCCCATAGCTTAACACTTGCACATCCTCCTGTGTACTTTGTCATCTCTGCATTATTTATATAACACTTAACACAATGTAAATGCTATGCAAATATTTATTACACTATACTATTTAAGAAATAAAGAGTATGTGTGTGTTCCATATAAGATTCCATATCATCCTTTAACATTTCAGTTCATCATTGGCTTATCCAATAGATGTGTAAGGACAGCTGTAGAAATCTCAGGAAGACTTTATCTTGAAAGTTATTGAAATACACACAGAAGTAAAACCCATTGGATTAGTTAGATGAGTTCACCGGGGAAAGAAAGAAAAGTTGTGGCAGTGACCATGGAGACTAACCATGGGAAAAGTCAAGCTGATAAAATACCAGCAAAAGGACAGCTGACCAAGTGGTGGATGGAAAATGGCAAAGTGAGGTGTGTTGTTATCATTGCCATCAATATCATCACATCAACAATGATTAAGTGATGCCACCACCAGGAATTGGACTGGTGTTGTCCATGAATAGTCCTAATGGCCTACTATGAAGGGAGAATTATTATATTCTACATAGCAGTTAAATAATCTTCAATAGATCAAAACAGATAATAGAAAAGTCAAAATGTGAACCATGCTTGCATAACACATCTTCTTCAGTCCTCTAAGAAGGGATCAAAACGTAGGGAAGGGTCTACAAGATGACTGGACTAGGATCAGAAACACACCCTTCAAACATTTTTAGTCATTTGCAGTACTGCATACCCAAGCACCGTAATTAATCATTACAAGAACTTACAGGGGTGCTTAGCTATTTGTGCTCTCTTGCCAGGACTCCATGCTTATGTATACAAGCTGAGAGGAGGAAACACCCTTGTTCTTACTCCAAACCACCAAATCTGGGTGCCATATGTGATACACATGGCCTTGTGGAAAGCATACAGAAATGTGAATAAAGACATGGAGACCAGATTGCTGTCCCAGCAGGGAAGTCGCTGATAAGAACTTGGTCAAGTCATGGGCCTATATAGAAAGCCCTTCTTCCTGAATCTGTAAGAGGTAGTTGCACTGAGAAGTTATCTCTAAAATGTGGTCTATATTTGTATCTGATCTAAAAATTCTATGAATTTTGGATACAAAAATCACGTTTTATATTAAAATTATTTTCTTAAGTTTCAAAGTGAAATGTTTCTTAAGTAATAACTTCTTCACAGTTACATATAAGACCATGAATCCAGTGTATATAGTTATATAAAATATGATTTGAAAGCTTCCACGTATAAAGGTACAATATTGTCTTTGTAAGATATTATTAAAATATGTAATTTTATGAATATAAAGTTAAGGAAAGCACTGATACTTTATTTTTCTTCATAATCTCTATTTTAATCAGATAAACAATGTCTATTAATGATATCATCATTTTGTTATCATTAAAACTTCCATAATAAAATAAATAAGCTGTAACTAAGACCTTAAAAGGCTAAGATATTATCATAGTATTTAATAATACTTAGTGAGATTGCTTTTATTCATATAATTATGTTTATGAAGATTTAGTAAATATATCAGAAAGAATTACATCACTGCCATATAGTTATTCATTTCATTATTATTAAACCACATTTAAATGTAACTTATTAAAAACAGATCTTTGCTTGTCATGGATTAATCTTTGTAATTTAGCCCAAAAATAAAATTATCAAGTCAAGCTTCCAAATAATGGCAATTGTTATGGGGTCTCTAAGGATTGATTCAGTAGCTAAAACTCAATGTTTTTTCATTAACTTCATACTATTAGAATAATTATATAATTTCTTTTAAACCAATAGTTATTCATAAAAGAATTAAAGGAATTCCTACAGTTAGCCAACCCCTTATCTCAAATAACAATGAAGTAATGCCCTCAAAGATGCATTGGGATGATTTCATGTCTACTGGGTTATCAGGGGCTGGTCCAGAAAGGTGCTTCATCAATAAGCTTTATCTTCCATGCTGGAGTCACCTTTCTGCAGTCAGAGTGGCCAGCATCCTGTTCCACCTCCTGCATTCACAAATATGAAGAATGTTTTATGAATTCTTTCTCTTTGCCAATGTGTGGTCTATTTTAAGAGGCTCTGACTACATCTTTAAGCATTCTTTCACAACTTTATCACACTTTACCAAGTGACTCATGTACGCAATGGCAGCTCCCACAGGGAAGGATCATAAGGTGGTGAGAGGAGGTAAGGAAACTAGATGCTGGCAGCCCGTCCAGGAGCGGTGCCAAAGTGGTCTGCTGGAATCAACACAGTGTGGCTGGCAACGCGCTGACATGCATTTGACAAGAACGGATGAGATTCTAAGGACACACAGTAAGAAACCATGTGGATAAAAGAGAAAAGTACTCGGAATCAAGGACCAGACTTGCCCCCCACTAGACTGTAGAAAATGTAGATTATCAAATCAATCCTTATTACTTGTTCCATTACCAAAACAATCAGGAAACCTCTCTCCAACAGCTACAAATTATTAACAGATAATAAAAAGCATGTATAACTAATAAACAGTGACATTCAGAAGAAAAAAGTATATCAGAAGAGACAAAAAGAATGCAACAGTATCACCTGGAATGCCTGTCACATTTCTAGAATAAGCTATCAAAATAATAATCACCCAAAAAGTGAAGGAATTATGATACATGGAAAAGTGATACATCAGCTTTATTAAAATTTGAAGTTTTCTGTGGAAGAGCAAGTGAGTGGAAAGGCTCCACACAAATGTGGTAAAGGATTTGTATTAAGTGGGGTGATACAGACTCCTAAGGGGGAAAGAAAGAAAGAAAGAAAGAAAGAAAGAAAGAAAGAAAGAAAGAAAGAAAGAAAGAAAGAAAGGAAAATGACATGTTTTATTTCATATGCAGATCTTAACTTTCAATGTCTCTATGTATTTCTTAGAGAGTGTGAAAATGGGTATACTTTATGAACTAAAGAGAAGACAATGGGAAATGTTAGTGCAGAAAGAAGGAGGGGCAGATAAGAGGCTATTGGGAGTAGAAGGTTACAAAAAAGTGTAAGTCAGCAGAAAGAACAGAGAGAGAAGGATTAGCAAATACAAGGGTTGTTTGAAAACAATTTTAATGAAACCTATTATTTTGTTTACTAATGTAAAATGAAAATTAATGATAAAAAAGATTTGCATGCAAAGTGTACAAAGAAATCTTAAAATTGGACTCTAAGAAAACAACATACTGAGAATAAATGAGGCTCCATACCAAGAAACATTACCAATAACTTAACTCCAGATGCCTAGGCTGCACTGCAAAAGCTCAAACACAGACAATAGATCTTACGTTAAAAAATTAGTATCTCCATAGTAATGTTTCCTGAGAAAAAGGAGACTTAGATGTCCAAGTTTCAAAATAGCAATAGTAAACATTATCAAGAAGACCAAAGAAGATATGAATAAACACCAGAATGGAAAACACAAGAACACGAACAGTTGAATGAAATAGTAAAAAAACAATTCACGGTATTAAAATAGACTTTAATAAAGAGAGAAAATCATGGAAGAAAAGCCAAAATAAAATGAAACTAAAAATGCAAAAGTCAGCAACTCAATTAAAAAAAAAAAACTCAAAGGAAAGACTCATGAACAGATTGGAGCACATGAAATAGAGACTATCAGGTCTCAAAGACAAGGTATAGGACTTGAATCTCTCAGTCAAAAAAAAAAAATGTCAAATCTAAAATGACCCAAGGAGGAAGCATGCAGGAACACTGTGACACTTTAAAAATACTAAATCTATGAAATATAGGTATAGAAGAAGGAGTAGACACCAAGGTCAGAGGCACAGAAACCATTTTCAATAAAATCATAGAAGAGCATGTCCCCAATCTAAGAAAATGAGACCTATCAAGGTCCAAGAGGCACACAGAACTTGAAACAGACCAGGAAAGAAACTCCCCATCTTGTATACTAGTCAAACATGAATTTGAGATCCTCTTTTTTTTTTCTTTTCTTTTTTTGGTTTTTCAAGACAGGGTTTCTCTGTGTAGCTTTGCGCCTTTCCTGGAACTCACTTGGTAGCCCAGGCTGGCCTCAAACTCATAGAGATCCACCTGGCTCTGCCTCCAGAGTGCTGGGATTAAAGGCGTGCACCACCACCGCCCAGTGTGAGATCCTCCTATCTTCCCCTCCCTAGTGCTGACACTATAGATATGTTGCATCCCATCCACTGACTTTGGTCTTTGAAGACATGTGGGCCAACTGACTTTCAGGAAGGAGTATCTGGTAAAATAGGTTAAAATGATGACAGTTCTCCAAAACTAAAAATGTGAATAGGTGTCTCATGTGATATTTTACCAAAAGATCTACACAACAGAGGAACTTGTGAATAATCAAATGGATAGGTCACTTGTTATATGTATACGAGTCAGCCTCTGTGCCCAGGATCCCTTATTACTACTCAATAAGATTATAAACAGCATGGCCATGACGACAGGGTAGAGACTATGCCTGATTTTAGCAGCACAGACTCATTCACCAAGGCTGACCTGTTAATAACCACAACTAACTGTCCAATATTCTCAATACTGAAGCTGTAATGTGGCATTACCCCAAGGGTGATGAGCCAACTATTTGGTATTGATTGCACCAGACAGCTGCAATCAGAGAGGAAGAATTCTTACTGAGTAGACATATGGATTTGGACTTCCCTTCCCTGCATGTACTGCTTCTGCCAAAACTTTCAGTCATTACCTTACACCAGTGCCATATTCCATACAGATTTGCCTCCGATCAAGGAAATCAGGGAGTGTGACAATAGTTTTATGCTCAAAGGATTCATTTTTCTTATTATATTCCCTAAATGCCAAACCAAAAGGATTGGTAGACCAATGGAATGCATTCTTGAAGATTAGTTGCAGAGAGCCACCTGGGCAGAAATACTTTGTACATCTACAGTAAATTTCTACAAAGATTGTTCATATGTTGCATATATTATGAATCCAATATATAGCATACATTACATAGCACTATTTCTCCAACAGACAGGATTCAAAGGCACAGAAATCAAGGGGTAGAAATAAGATTAGCACCACTCAGAAACACCTGTAGTAATCCAAATGCAAATTGTTATTTATTGTTCTTACAAGTCCATGCTTTGCTCCATTAGGGTTCTTATTTTCATAGAGGAGTGCTCCCTCCAGGGAGTACACTGAGTCTATTGAACCGGAAGTTAAAGCTGCCACCTACTTTGAGGCAGCACACCATCCAAGAAATGATGGTGTTGAGTGCAGTGATTGATTCTGACTATCAAGGGGAGACTGGAGTATACCTCAGTGGAAGTAAGGAAGAGAAAGTCTGGAATACAGGCTGTCTGTCTGTGGCAGTGCCTCTTTTTTTTTTTTTTTTTTTTTTTT
>CABHPR010139443.1:0-45893 GCA_902168415.1 Peromyscus melanophrys | reverse complement strand
CTCCTGAAGATTAAAATTCTATGTGAAAAGGAAGGGGATGAAGGCAACAGGTTTTGTTGAGGCTTATTAAAGGAAAGCTGTTCCCTCCTGGTTAGCCACAGCTGATTTACACCTTTAGCTTTAATTTTCCTTTAACTCCTCTAGGCTACTCTGTTCCATGATTCTTGGTCAAAAGAATGGAATATGAGTTGTATCTCTAAGTTATGTCTCTGACTTGAGTTGAAGGCATGGCATTTGGAGCTGGAATGGCCCAAAGGACTGTAAAGGTCAAAATGACATACTATTGGACCCTCCCTTGACGGGTAATCTAAATGGACTAGCCAACATCAGGATCAGAAAAGCCCCTCCAACAGCTCTAACATCAAGAAGCGTGATGCACCTAAAGACATATTGAGAACATTAGAGAAATAACTTTCTCTTGGTGAATTAAGAACATGTGGAACCCAGACGTCCTTCCCTTGACACAGTTGCTTACAGACTCTCCTGCTAGTTCTGCCTGCTTTCACAGATAAAGTACAACCTTCTCTGTCTCTCTTTTTCCATGCCACCCTTTCAGATTCAGCCAAAACCTAAGCTTACTAGCCCATGTGACACTCTAATGGGTTTCTGTCACACATTTCTTAGTCTGAGGCATTATTGCCTAAGTTATAATAATGCTATTATTATCCCCATTCTGAAAAAGCACATCATTTTTTTGAGGGGGGTATTCTTTCAATCGAATGTGTTAACTGTGGCATTTGTTTAAGAAGCCAAGATTATAAGACATTTTTAAAAATGGAAAGTTTAGAGGATTTGCAATGTGGTGTGTCTGGGTCTCTCCATCTGCAGAAGATGGAGAAGTCAATTAAAGAATCTGGAACTCTTCCATCAAGAAGCAGAAATTGGTAGGACTGTAAAAACCATGAAATACCTCAAGCTTGCTACATCACAGTTGTGTTTCTACAGCTTTACCTCCACTATCTCATTTAATCTCACCCCAAACTTTGAGAAATACTGTCTTCCTACTTTTTACAGGAAAAAGTTGCATCCTATACAACTGTAACAAACGAGTACCAAGACTCAAACCCAAAGTGTTCGGCTTTAACATCCAGGGCCTAATATCAGCTCTTACCTCAAAGATGGTCCAGGCTTAATCCATGTTTTCCTGCTGTATGAGTTCGTTCTGCATCCTGTGACCAAGCCATTAGACATGGCAGGTAGCTAGCACAGTCAAGTGCTCACTTTCACCCCTACACTGTTTATAACTCCAAGTTCTTAACAACAGGAGGGTCACCAGGGAAAATCTGATCTTGAGCCAGTCAGATGATGAAGGGGATGAGGTATTTTTCCAGATGGCTATTCTACTGACCATTCATTTAGCAATCTATATCATTAGAACTGAGTCTGTTAGGGAAATGACTGGGTAAGAGCACTTGCTAAACATGCGTGAAGACTTAAAATTTGGATCCTGAGTCCCCACACAAAAGTTCTTATTAATAAAATCAAACCTGAGGCCAGTTATTGGGGTGAATACTGGAAGATCAGAGAGACAGAACAAGCCACAGCTAACCTCACCTGGCCAACTTCTCAGCTGATCTTGTTTCCTCAGACTGGAAGCCTCTGTGTCTTCATATCCGAATGGCTCTCAGCTGAACTGTGCTGCTCAAAACCTAAAAGCTTAACCAGCCAAATGCTTAACCAGCCAAATGCTTCTAGTTTCTGGTTCTCACGCCTTATATACCTTTCTGCTTTCTACCATCACTCCCTGGGATTAAAGGCTCACTTTCTGGGATTAAAGGCATGAGTCACCATGCTTGGCTTTATCCTTGAACACATGGATTTCTGCCTCTGGAATGCTAGGATTAAAGGCGTGTGCTACCACTGGCTATCCTCTGTGTTTAATATTGTGGCTGTTCTGTCTCTGACCCCAGATAAGTTTATTAGGGTGCACAATGTTTTGGGGAACACAATACCACCACATATAACCATAACACTGGAGTGGTAGAAGCTAGAGGATCTCTGGGATTTTCTGGTCAGCCAACCAACCAACATAGACAGAGTAGCAAACCCCAGCTTCAGTGAGAGACCCTGTCTTGAGAATAAGTCAGGGAGACACAGAAGAGAATGCCTGGGTTCTACATGTACAGGGACATGTGCGCACAGATGCACCAACAAATATCTAGGTTTAACCATCCTCACACTTACTGAGCATTGGTAACCCCAGTTTCTGCTAAAATTCCCATTACGGTGATTTTCTTTGATGGCACCTTAGGGCTTCAGTGTGGCCACTTGTGGCAGAAATCAGACTCTGGAATGAAGGCAGACTTGATCTCATTTGCTCCAGCTGCTGCTGCATTGCCATGTAAGGAACTCACACACCTTCACTGCTGCAGCAGGCTTCTGCCAGGTCCCAACATCATTTTAGGTCCATGTATTTCTTGTCATTATAAAGGTTAGTGTAAAATAAACATCACACAGGACTATGGCTATGGCAAAAAATCAACAAGCATTTATTAAATACTGGCTGTAGCAGGGTACGGTGATAGTTTATCATCTTTTTATTCTCTGCAAGGATGCCAGTGTGCATAGAGCAGTGGTTCTCAACTTTCCTAGTGCTGCAGTACTTAAATACAGTTCCTCATGTTGTGGTGACCCCCCAACATAAAATCGTTTTGTTGCTACTTCATAATTGTAATTTTGTGACTGTTATGAATTGTGATGTAAATATCTGATATCCAGGATATCTGATATGGGACCCCTGGGAAAGGGTCATTTGACACAAAAGAGGTCTCGACCCACAGGTTGAGAAACACTGGCATAGAGAGAAATGCTATCTCTTCTTGCCGTTATTACTACTATTAATTATTATTATTATCACATTCCTGATGTTTGGCTATTGATATCCCTAGCAGTACACTTTGCATGGGTCTCCATTAGACTGATGCATATTCATGCTGTGTTAGGCCGTGATCAAAAGGCATGCTCCTGCGATTTTCAGATTTTTACCCTTTTTTGTTTTTTGAAAGTCAAGTAAAGCCAAAGTTTGTTCAAAGACAGCTTTATTAGGGTTTGAACAAACAAAACAGAACCAGCAAACCGTAACTCTCAGCAGCGGCCGGAGGGTGGAGGGGAAGGAAGCAGAGATTGTGGGAGCAAAATCATGCCATTTAAGTGAGGGCCTGTGTGGAAGTCAGCCACATGGTGCGAGACAGGCCATTTGGAGAAAGAGTAAGGAAACACAAAGCACCAGAGGAAGCATTCTCAGGTTCTGCAGAGAGAAAGAGACAGGAAAAAGACAAAGGAAAACCACATCATTCTGGAGTGACAGCCTCCGACTCCTAACTATACGAGCCTGCTTGGGAAATGTCAGAAGCAGCATGCTGATGAACCATTGATGTGGTGTGCTTATGAGAAGGAAGGCGTACAGTCCAGTATCTTACAGAAGGGTGATTCCATCTAATTGACATAAATCAAGCATCCGTGAAATGTTTAATCTTATGGGAGGAACACACACACACACACACACACACACACACACACACACACACGAACAAATTAAAGACACAGGTCTTCAGTTACCCCAAGATTTCCCAAAGTCTCCTTGAAGCTTGTGTGAGGTAGATGAATGAGAAGGGCCACCCCTCAAGGGTTACAGAAGGAAGGCCCCATACCGTTCTACTTGCCTTGATTCTTCACACTAGTTTCTTCTTTTTCTTTCCTTGAAGTCACATTGACGAACTTTGTAATTTTTTTAAATAGATAAAGTCTTTCAGAATTTACACATCTACTCCTTGCCTGCATTGTATGATATGGATGAGGATTGGCTGGGAAGAGAATCAGGAAGCTAAGGATGACAGGGAGAGCTTTGACTTCCCTTCTTGTCTGTCAGTAGTGTCCTCCCTGCAAAAGCATTAACTTCCTCAGGCTTCCGTATCAGGCAGTTCTATCAAGGCTAGAACAATAGACAGGAAAAAAAAATAGTGAAGTCATTTAGCAGGCAGTTCGTTTCCTGATTTATTTGTTAACTAGCAAGTTGCAAGTATCTACTTAAGACATTTCTCATAATAACTGCTATAAATATGGAATGTTTACCCCATGGCAGATGCTACCCTAAGTACACACACACTTATTTCATTTAAAACACAGAAGAACCTCCTGAACTTGTTTTTTCAAACTGAGGGTTCAGACCTATTTATTACATCAGTTTGGTGGATTCCAACTGGCATTTGAAAACAGAAATGAGGCTGGAAAACAGTATCATACATTCAGCAATGACAGACTGCATTACATGTTTGTTATCATTTTTGTATGTATATATTCCATACTTATATATATGTATACATATATACACATGCATATATATGGTGTGATATGTATACATATATACACATACATATATATGTATATATATGTGTGTGTGGGTATGGGTGTGGGTGCACATGTGTTTATGTGTACATACCAAGTCAATGTAAAATATACTCTTTTTAAAATAGACATAGTTAAAAACATCGAAAACCTTTCCCTGCAAGGTAGTAGTATATTCATTTTTAGAAAAAAGACCCAGCTTTGTAATTCAAGGTGTTGGAAAACTGAGTTTCCCAAAGCACTGCTTTCCATAGACTCTTCCTGCTGACTAGGATGCCTCTTTTACTGGCCCTTGCTTCCTGTCTCCCCTATGGCTTGCATTTACTCAGCTTCAAAGCTGCCTAGCACAGGGTAATTAAGTCTCCTGGATCAGGCCATCTGTGCCATTGAGTGAGTGAGTTGCTTCAAATAAGTGAATGATGAATTTTGTTCCAGACTGTCCCATAAAATAATAATAATAATAATAATAATAATAATAATAATAATAATAAAGTGCTCTATAATAAAAAGAAAGTCGTTACAAATAGCGTGCTATTGATTTCAAAGGGCGGTCATTTCAAAGCTGTTTTCACCTCTGTTATAAATCTTGGCAACCAGCAGAGAAAATGTCAGGATTTTAAAAGCAAACAAATAGGAAAAAAAAAACCAAACCTCACCGTTCATCTTTCATGTTGTTTTGAGTAAAACTAAGGTAGCACAAATATTTAAACAGATGGCTCAATGATATGCTTTTTTTCTTTACTAATCATAGCTATTAAAGGCCTCACTTTATTTTTTTTATTGTGTTTTAAACGGGCAGAGAGAGTCTGAGGCTGATAATGACCTTTGTACATCATGCTGCAAATTGATTTTGATGACCTTCCACCCTCTCATAATTAGGCTGGCTCGGTGTGCATTCATCTCCTCCTCTTCACCGGCCAAGTGCGAGGTGCAGCTTTCCCTGGGCTGCCCCTCAGAACCCTGGGCGCCTCCCCCACCCCTAGCTTTGGCTCCTTGTTACTGGATCCAGCTCCTGTCTCCTCTATGAAAGCCACAGATTCTTGACGACAGAATGAATAGATGTATTTAGAGGCTGACAAAAAAATAAAGAATAGTTATCTTCCTGATGTTTTGAATGATCAAATATCCAAATTGTCATGTAATTATGACCGTTACAATGATGTCATTACCACAGTCATTGGGTGGTTGTGTGCATTGTGTTGAAGACTTATTACTGCATTGAATTATAACGTGGCAATTTAATGGGTTTTCTAAGGGTGCTTCTTTGTGGCTAATGTGAACAGATGGTGGAAGTGGAAGAGAAAATAAACTCAGCCTGGTTTTCTTTTACATTTTCTTTGTTATGCTCAGAAATGAAGAATGTCAGACCAATACACGTTTCTGTGCTCATGTTTTTAAATTATAATCTTTAAAGGGCATTTTACCAGATATTCCCAAATATGGCTTTTGGTGTCCATACACTCTCTTCAACCTTTTTTATTGGGGTAAAACTAAAAATATATCATTTACCATTTTCAGTATTTTTAAAAGTTCAATTTGGAAACATTATGGACATTCATAGCCTTGGGAGGCTAACTTCACCACCCTTTGCCAGATCGTTTTCATCACCCACATCTTCAGACATACTTTTAAACAGGCACATTTTCCAGTCCATCAGGGGATTTTTTTTCCCCTTAGGTGAGGCTGGCTGGGTTATGTTCTTAACATACTCATGCAGGTCTTCCCCACTAAGTCTGTGGTTGATATCAACATTTCAGCAGACAGCTTATTGAGGAATTCAAGAAACTTTACAAGTGGTAAGAGTAAGGCACATTTATGGAGTGTTTATGCTAAGCAAAGCACTAAAGCTAAGACCACATTTGTTAAGGGGAAATCAGATATCAGATGGCTGCTTAAAACATTCCTTAACTCTCAGCACACCTCAAAATATTTCTGAAGGTAGAGCTGGTGTTACTATGACAAAGTTGGCCTTTTCTACAAGTGTATAGCAGATTCTTTATAGGGCAGACAGAGGACATTCTTGTCTTCTTTCTATACACACACTAAGTCCATACTGAGGCTCTGCCCTCCTAACATTATTTTCTTCCAAAGTCCCATCTCCTGATGTCATTCTACTGACGGCTAGGGCCTCAGTGTATGATTTCGGGGATGACACATACAGTTCCCAGTAGTATATTTTTCCATTAATATAAGAATTATTCAAGTTTGAAGTTCAAGTATAGAACCTATCCTGGTTTTTGTTTGTGTGTTTGTTTGTTTGTTTGTTTGTTGGTCAACCTGATGAAAGCTAGAGTCATTTGAAAAGACAGAATCTTAGTTGAGAAAAATGCTTCATATACACTGGCCTGTAGGCAAGTCTGTGGGGGTACTGTCTTGATTAAAGATTGATTGGGGAAGGTGCAGCCCTCTTCAGGTGGTGCTTCCCCTGGGCAGATGGTCCAGGGGTATATAAGAAAGCAAAATGAGCAAAGCATGGGGAGGACCGCAGTAAGCATGGCCTCTGCTGAAGGGTCTGCCTTGAGTTTCCTGCCTGAGTTTCTTTCAATGGTGGACTGTGATGTGGAAGTATAAGTCAAATAACCCCCCCCCCCAAGTTGCTTTTGGCCATGGTTTTCTATCACAGCAATAAGAACCTCAACAAGGACAGAGCCTTATATGGTACTTGGCTTGATTTCTACTTAAACTTTTGGTGCTGTAACACATGGTACCGGTTGTAACCACTTTCAGAGAAAGTTTCCACAAACTTCTCTTCTCGTTTGTTCCACGACAGGCATTCCCCACTGAAGAGGCTGCCTTCTGTAGCATGTAACATGTGCGAATGGCCAGGGGGATTTCCAAGGCTTGTTCACAACAGCGGATGTGCCTTCTGTCTTGATGTCCCATGGACCATTCTCTTGGATGAAGCTACTTCTGGGTCACTGGACACCTAAGAGGATAAGGAGAGGAGCAAGTTGGGGGAAGGGAAGACTAAAGCTTGTTGTCAGTATCCAACAGCATCTTGCCAGCTGTGCAAGTGAACCTTCTTAAAAAGGAGATATTCTAGCCAAGTCTTGCCTCTGCCACACTGGTTGACATCTAGGGTGCCATCTTTCAGAGGTCCTGAGCATGAATCACCAAGCTAATTGTCCCCAAATTCCTGATCCACTGAAACTCTAACGAATAACGAATGTTTGATGTATTTAAGCCATTAAAGTGGTGGGAATATGCAATGTAGTGGATAATCTGAGGCAATTTAAGGTATTTTTCCAATTTTTCTTCCCACTATACAAAAATAAGATTGGATTCTTCATGTTCCATCTTCTTCCTCCTGTGACACAGTAAAAACAAAACAAAATAAAACAAAACAAAAAATAAAAAACAAAACACATCATAAAGAAGAATGGAATGTGAGAGAGTATTTAGAGACCATATATCTGAAAGGAGTCAGTAATCAAAGCATAAAATAAGAAAATAATAGTTTTCTTTATGCAAATGCATAACCAAATGCCAAATACAAAACCAAAGTAAACATAAAAAAATCAAAAGGTGAATGAATAAAAGAAAGCAGTAGCAATGATAAAACACTCGGCTTGAAAATACAGAAAAGAAGTCAGGTGGTGGTGGTGCATGCCTTTAACCTCAGTACTCAGAAAGCAGAGGCAGGTGGATCTCTGTGAGTTTCAGGCTAGCCTGATCTACAGAGCAAGTTCCAGGACAGCCAGGGCCATTACACAAAGAAACCCCATCTCAAAAAAATATACATATGTAAAAGATATTTCTTTCCTTATCTTTTTTTAGGAAGGGGTCTCACGTGGGGAAGGTTGTTCTCAGATTTTCTGTGTAGCTGATGATGACCCTAACTCTTGGTCCTGGTGTCTCTACCTTTAGAGGACTGGGAATTACAAGCATGAGCCACCATGCCTTATTTTAGCACTATTAGGGATGTAATATTGTGTCTTCTGTATACCAGGCAAGCGCTCTTCCAGCCGAACCATATCTCCAGTCCCTACACCGACATTTCTTTAAAAATTAGATAAATAGAAATGGCTAGTAGGTAATGAAAAAATAATAATACGAATCACCCATGAAATGCAAACTAAAGCTTCAGTAAGATATCACCACATACCTGCGAAAATGACTTTTAGGAAAAAAAAAGATGTTAGCAATGATGTATAGAAGAGGGAACTCTGATATGCTTTCGCTGGGAATGTAAATTAGAATCGCTGTTATGAGAAACACTGTAGAGGTCTCTCAAAATGGTATGAACAGAAGAACCCTACGATCAAACACTGTGTCTTTTGATGAATCTAAAGTAACTACCACCATCCTGTCCAGTATATGTCTGCATTCCCAATCACTTCAGCATTATCTATAATAGTCAAGATGTTAACTCACCCTGCGTGTCCATCCAATTGGATACAGTAAATCTGCCATATACAACTATCGGGAAACTCTTTTTAGCACTTGAGACAACTTGGGTGATCCTGGAAGACATTGTGCTGAATGAAATAGGCAAGACACGGAAAACAAATCCTGCATAATTCCCCCATACATGAGAAGTCTAAAAAAAGTGAATTCATAAAAATAGGGTAGAATGGTGGTTATCAGCACATGTGTATGAGCATCAGCACATGTGTGTGAGCGCAAGTAGGAGGTGACCCACATTTCACAGTCCATGTGACTGTATGCTCATTTAAACCTTTAAATGTAAATGTGATAATACTTATCATATATATGTAAATACTGTGAATCCATACCTAAGTCCTACTTAACAAGACGTAAAGATGCCCGGCACTTTTTCAGAATTCCCACATTCTGCTTTTGTACGTAATGACAAGACAATGTTCTCATGACCTGGGAGGAAAATCAGTGTGGAGCAGGCTGGAGAGATGGCTCAACAGTTAAGGTATTGGAGTTCCCAGCACCTACATGGTGGCTCATCACAATCCATACCTCCATTTCCAGGGCATGTGATGACTATTCTGACCTCTGTGAGTATCAGTCATGCATGTAGTGCACACACACATACATGCAGCAAACACTTCTATACATAAAATAAAACATTTTAAAAATCTCAAAAAAATATGGATGAAAGAAGGAAAAAGTCAGGGACAGGAGGGAAGTGGGGGAAGGATGAGGAGAAGAAGAGGAAGAAAAGAAAGAGAAGGTAAGGCAAAGAGAAGAGCGGAGAGGAGGTGTGTCAACCCAGGAAATTAAACAGTGTTAGGGCTTCAGTTCAGGAGACAGACAGGTTTAAATGTTGGTTGACTCTTCTGTTCTGTTTACTATGGTTTAAGATTGCGCCTTCTTTTCTCAAGAATGACAAAATTCACACAGTAGATGTCAAGCCTGTTAACAGGAAAACTTGGATGACTTGCTTGGATTTTTCAAACCTCGTTCTTAGCTTTAAAAATAGAAATGCGATCTAATGCTGCATGTATTAAGAAGCTTAAGTCAGATTGTTCAGAGAAGAGCCTGTTCTAACTCCCCAACTGTTAATCTTTTATTCCTTTGACCAAATTACCCACCACAGGCAACTTAAAGGAAGAAAGGCTTATTTGGGCCCACGGTTTCAGGGGCTTTGGTCCGTCTTTGTGGGGAAGGCATGACAGACAGGCTCGGTTCACACTACTATGGGCCAGGAATCCTGGAGTAAAAGGAGAAGCAGCAGGAGGAACAGACTCCTGAGCACCAGCCTCTATTAACCCACCTCTTCCAGCTGGGTGGCTTCCAAGTTTTCAGAACCTCTACTGTATGGGCACCAAGTAAGCTTAATATTAATGCATGATCCTGTGGGGGAACACTTCAGACTGAAATCCTAACAATCCCTGAGAAGTTGACAGCAAACAGTGACTTCTTCATTGCCTGTGTCCTCTACCATCAGTAAAGCTTTTGGGATAAGAATTCATCATCCCCATCCCTATTTACACTTGTTCGGATATCCATTGTTTGTTGACTCAGAACTCTTCTCTGTTGATCTAAAAGTTTCAAAATCTTAATCTTGGATGTGCCATTTTTTTAGACTGAAATGCAATCCCAACTTCTCCTATGATCATGGCTTTAAAAAAATCTCTTTATTCCTTTTGTAAATGTTTGTGATAGAAGCAATCTCACCATAATCATCTTTCACTGTGCATGGTGCTCTATGTTCTTCTTCATGATTATTTAAAATATTCATGTCATCAATTTTTCACACATTTGATTAAGTGATAAGGTTTTCATTCTATTTGTCTCTATCCCAGTGGTTTCTTTCTGAGACCAGTATTCACTACATGGCTTAGGACAGCCTCCTCCTTCAGCTTCCCAAGTCCTGGGACTTCAGGCATGTGCTAGCACACCTGACTCAGTTCTGATTCTTTACTTGGTTAGCTCAACATTATCGCATTATTTAGATATACCATAACTTAGTTAACAAATCTGTCACCGATTGGTATTTAAATGATTGCTTGTAAATCATATTTTTATGTTGTTACATTTTAATGACATTTCCAAATTGGTATTATAGCTGTCACAGTTATTACGTGGACTTACATGCATATTATCTTTTCTTTGTTGTTTATATTTGAATTTGTTTCTAGATTAGGGATATGACAACCAATGTGGGAGCCCACAAAGGTTTCCTAGTGAGATCTGAGCTTGCTTTACACAGCAGGGCTGCATTAGGGGATGGCTTGACCACGTGCATGGTCACCAGATGTTTGGGATGGTCTACACTTGGCTGTGCTGGGGGAAGGTCTTTTGCTCCACCCCTTGGCATTGTTATAAATATAACCTTTGGACTAAAGTTCTGGGCCAGTGGATAAGGATCCAGGCCCACTCAGGTCTATTCTGTGTTTCTCTCTGTTTCTCTTCCCTCTATTTCTAACTAAGTCTCTTATTCCTCATTCCTCAAGAGTCCCTGGGGTAAATGAATGTGGGGGCTGGTTCCCCACAAACCAAAAATTTGTTTTTCCTTATGAAACATCCTTTTATTCATTACCATTATCATTGAAGCAGAATCTTGCTATATAATCTAAGACTGACTTTGAACTCCTGACCTTCCTGCCTCAGCCTCCCCAACACTAAGATCACAGGCATGTGTCATATCATGTCTAGCTTATTATGTGTGTCTGAGCTTGTTTGCTAATTTTTTGAAATCAATTTATAAGGCTTTTTTAAAGGTAAGAAATGAAGAGGGAGTGGTCACTTTTTTTGTTTGTTGTTACATATCTTTCTGTTCATAAGGCTTTCAGCTGTTCTGATATTTTTTTTTCATAGTAAAGTAAACTGTTGAAGCTGTACCTTCCCAATATTGTATCTGTGTGGAAAGACCAACTCCATCTCCAGGTTATAAACAAATTCAAGCACATTCTCACTGAATACTTTTATGGCTTCATTGTTTACTTTAAATCTTTGATCCATCTGGAGTTTATTTTTATCTGGGAAGTGTTTGGAGATGTGGTATTACTTTTTCTCCCCAAAGGACTGCATACTTATCACAGATTTATTGAAAACTTTGTATTTATCCCCATTGGCTCGAAGTGCTCGCTTTCTGGTAATGGCCATCTGTATCTAAGTCCATCTCTGAATTGTCCTCCGGATGATACTTGCCCTGTGTTCCTAGGCTGGTGGAAAGGTAGAGTTGATGAGAGTGCTGGCGTGCTTTATTACCTCACAGAACTTACCAGTCTCCTCCCTGAGAACATTTCTGGCTAGTGTTTATTTTCCATACTCATTTAGTAATGTACTTTTATTTTATAGACTGTAAAGGTTTTGTTTTCTTTTTATAAGAAGCACAGACAGCATCAAATCTGTATTGGTAAAAGTAGGCTTTTGTAATTTATTGAGGACTTTTATTTACATCTTTCAACTGACTGAAAAAATTTCAACTTATAGTGAGTGCATCCCTTAAAAGCATGTTAGTGCAGACTTTCTATTTAGGAATACTACTGGGATGTATCTTTCCATATTTATGAGGGAGTGTGTATATTTATTAGCTATGATTTGTGTGTAGTACACATATTATAGGATAGCAAACATGCACTCTAAATTGGGCAAGGCTACAATATTTTGCTATTTCATTATTTTAAGTAAATAAAGGCAATAAATTATTGATAAACTAGGTGACAATTAAGTTTTTGTATTAGAATATCTTAGTGATTTTATACATTAGAAAAAGAATGATGTTAGTAGAAAGCCTTGAATTATGTTTGATTCTTACCTGTGATAGCGCTATCCACCATGTATTTGTGTCATAAGTACTTCATTACACATTTACCTACCTTTTCTTTTCTGATAGAAAAGATTAGTGAATGCCCCAATGGTCTCATTTGTATTATCAAATTGTAAAGCCGACAGAACCTTCTATCATGCATTGCCCATAGTAAGCTTTTTGGTTAATATTCTTTGAAGATAGGCACAAAGGAATAACCAGATTCTGAAGAAATAAACAACTAAGAATCGAAACTAAGTTCTGAGGACATTCACCAAATTTCAATAAAGGAGCTAATCCAGAGAGCATAGGTATGCACAGTCCATGTTATTCCACCCTCACAAGGGGAGGGCCAGCACTCTATGGCAGCTGTTTCTAGTGCCTGTGACGTCTTTCAACAGGAGAAAGATAGTCAATCAGTAGCTATAGCCACAGTGCTGAGTGGAAGTTTGCTGTCTGCAGTCTTACCAAGGAAGGGTCTTTTGCCTTGCATGCAGATGAACACACCAGTTAAATCTTCCTCAGAATAGTTAGTTTTATTTTGGTTTTTTGGTTTTGTTTTGTTTTTCTCTTTCACTCACAGTGGAATTTTCAGATATCTTGTTTTTCCTATAAACCCCAATTTATTTGCTTCAGTTAAATGCAGATATTTCCATTTATGGACACTAGTCTGGGATTTATTTCATTTTCATTTCACTGACCAACTCTTAGGAAAGTTTTTTTTTTCCTCCCAAAGGAGATGGCATTAGCCTTTCCAACTATAGTGCCATGTCCTAGGAGTGAGCAGGCACACCTGCCGTTTCTGTCAGTTACTTTAATATATTGGCTAAACAGATAAACACAGCCTCGTAGAGCAAAACATTAAAATGACTGGTTTGAAGATTAACCCTTTGATAATCCTCTACAGCAGATCTTGGAGGTGCTGTCATATTTCAGAGAACTGGCCCCCTTCCAGTTGATGGAGATACTGGGATTTGAGTTCATTGTCTCTGCATCTCAAACACAGAGGGCAGGTGCTGGCCGACGGACCAGCGCCAGTATTTCCTTTGTTATTTATAGTCAGTGCTCTTCCACATTAAACCCTTGAGCTGGCTTTTTAGAGCCCACTGTATAACAAATTCATTCACTTTCATGTCAACAAGCTTTGGCTTGATAAATTAAAACAGAAAAATGCTGGCTAAAGCACCATCGCCCCACATGATTCATTCGGCTCCGAGTTCCTGGCAGCTCTCCAAGAATGACCTGCTGTCTTCCCAGAGTTCTTATCATTTTCCCATCTGGAAAGGGCCGAACCTTACTGTCCGCTGGGGAGTTAAAGGCTTGCACAGGCTGCATTCAAACGCCATTAACAATCATAACTCTAAAAATCATCACTCTTCCAGGCAAGGTTAACAGTAGTCTCTGGATAGGATGGGCCATCTTTTACTTTATTTAAATAAATGCAAAGCAAATTGCATAGGATTTTGTGCTTCCTTGAAAGACTATGTTTTTAGGCAGTTTTGTTATCCTTAAGATTAACCAGAGGTCATTTTGAGGAGCCTGTTAGAGTTCGAAGAATTAACTGTTGATTTCCTTTAATAAAAAATGAACCGTTTGTTATACTTCCTTTATAGAATTAGATTCCTTTGAAGAGGTCATGTGTAGAATGATTATTATTTTTGCAATTAACCATGATGACACAAAAGTCATTAAGAAAAATAAAACACAATTTTGGAAAAAGTGTCTAAAATCTGTATAAACTCTATTTAGCAAAGTTTTTAAGTTTGCTGCCAATTTTTGTAGTCAAAACTGCTTGCAAATCAATTGTAAATTAAGTTTGAATTTTTTTCTAACTTAGCACTTATTACCTAAGGGATTAGGTAATAATTAGTAATTAAAGCAGTGTTTTTTGTTTTCGTTTTTTTTCCCTGAGTCTCATCTATATTGAATTCAAATTGCATAAATTCCTGTGTAGCTGAGGCTGGCCTTAAACTCCTGTGTAGCTGAGGCTGGCCTTGAACTCTTCTTCATTTTATTGGAAAAGAATAATGCTAGTGTTACACAAAGAGACACAGAAAGAAAGCAGAAGTAACTCTGTAAGGTAAGTTTTACATTTGCAAATGGGTACTCAAAGACACAAGCTGGGCAAGCAAGCACACACGCCAAGATGGGAAGTTCACTGAGTTTTTATCTTGTTGCAGGGAGGTGAATGCAAAAGGTCTTAGCCTTTTGGTGGTAGCTTGACTTCATGATCTGAAGTGACTGGCAAGGAGGAGAAGGATGTGATTGAGTCAAATCTCAGGAATGTCTGGCATCAGGAGTTGGGCAAACAGGTAAGAGTTTCACAGGCTGGAGGAGTTGTAGGAATAGCAGTCTTCTGCTGGTTAGTTATCCTTCATAGAAAAACATTTCTCACCATTCCCTGTTGGGGAATATTATTTTAGGGTATGTTACTTTTGTTTATATTGCATTTGTTTAACTCTGTGAAGCTGTGTTACTTTGCCTGTCTAAAACACTTGATGGTTTAATAAAGAACTGAATGGCCAATAGCAAGACAAGAGAAAGATTAGGTGGGGCTGGCAGGCAGAGAGAATAAATAGAAGGAGAAATCTGGGAGGAAAGGGGACAGTAAGAAAGGAAGTAGCCAGAGAAGGAAGAGGACTCCAGGGGCCAGCCACCCAGCTACACAGCCAGCCATGGAGTAAGAGTGAAAGTAAGATATACAGAAATAAGAAAAGGAAAAAGTCCAGAGGCAAAAGATCACAGGGATAATTTAAGAAAAGCTGGCGAGAAATAAGCCAAGCTAAGGCCAGGCATTTATAAGTAAGAAAATCTTCTGCGAGTGATTTATTTGGGAGCTGGGGTGGGAAGAGTGAAAACAAACAACAATAATTCCCTCCTCTTTTTTAATTTTCTTTTTTAAGTACAATTTGGGTCTTCTTTTCCCCTTGAAATTCAGCCAATATGCACTATCTTTCTGAAGTAACAGGAAATTATTGTCATGATAGGTGATTGGTGATAGTTTGATGCAAGTGGTCTCCACAGCTTCTGGACAAGGAATAAATCATCCCACCTAGCTCTAGCATGACTTAAGGTGAATTTGCATTCCTAGGTATAACCCCTTGGTAGAGTGATTGGCCCAGCCCAGCTGAATGCTAGGTCTCCACCCAGGCCAGACCCTCTGCTCTTGAGCTGGAGTTTTCTTGTTGGACCTTTACTGCCATTCCAATGCTTTACCGCTGCTTTGAGTGCTGGCATTGTAGGCAGTTCATTCTAGAGCATTATAGTGTTTAGAAAATGAAAGCCCAGTCACCACTACGTATCTAAACAAACAATTCAAGTCTTTTAATGATGAAAATGGACATGTTTGCATCTCTGCCTTAGGTTCGCTTCTTGATGTTAGTTATTGATGCCAAAAGCAACCATAACAGATGAAGAAGAGGAAAAGAAAGGAAGAGGAGTGGAGAGGAGAGGAGGAGGGAATAAGAGGAGGAGAAGGGAGAGGAATAGTTCTTTGTAGGACACGTGCTAAACAGTACAGGGTCTTCAAAGGCTGCCTAGGGCAGCAAGATAGACTGTGTGGAACAGCAAAGAGTGGTAAAGGCTCTGATTTAAAAATACCCTGTCAGTATGATGTAGACACATTCAGCTCTAGCCCATAATTACCACAAAGGAAATTAAGCTCAATTTCGCCAGAGAATCTCAATGAGAGATAACCATGAAAATGGTTTAATGAAGTCTGGGAAATTATAACAAACATATACAATTGGTTTTTTATTTTATGTTCCAAGGTCTTTTGTACATCCTAACTCATATAAGTTTCACCTGGAACCTTAAGAGGTCAGAACTATTTCCTTATACTCCTGTCTCACCCAACAACTGAGAGCTCAGAGGAAGGAGCAGGCTGACTGCACAGTAACTAGACCAGTTATCTGCCAAAGTACACCCAAGTGCATATCATTGTTTTGACTGCAGATGTATGTAAATTAAAAAACAAAATAGAAGAATACTCTATAATGTTCGCTGATCCAGAAAAACCCAACATAAAGTGCCCCCCAACACACACACACACATACACACACACACACACACACACACACACACACACACACACACACACACACACACACACACCTGCTGTGCCCCACTCCATCTCTTCCAGATTCTCTGGAGCCTGGAACCACAGACACCCTCAATCCCCAGGAGCACATAATGCAAGGGCAGATTGAGTCCTCGATATGGGAGATAGGAGGTTCCTACCTCCTTTCCACTGGTAGGAACGCTGGTTCACTGTGGAGGTGTTAAATTGACTGGGGATATTAGGCTCTTCCCCATCGTAAACAAAAGCAGACATGCTATTTTCTTGGGCTGAGAAAGCATATGAGACAATACCGAAGGGCGCTGAAACTCAATTTCTGATTGGGTAGATTCCTGTCAGTTAGGCTTACCACTTTCCTCTTTTGAATTCTTCTCATGTAGCACACTGAGATAAAGACAACAGAATCAAGTTTGTTGGAGTAACTGTTTATTGGGCAACTGCATTTGCCAGCCTCTGAACTGACTTTGAGGCTGTATTGCTGACCTATGACACTGCTAGCCATCTTCTGTTGAGGAAGACGGCACTCAACTCCAATGGCTGTGCACAAGACCACATAGCGAATAGACAGCAGGGTCAGAATTTGCAAGACCTTGTGGTGAAATCTATCCTCTTTCTGCCAGTATTTTTCTTTATTTTTTAAATATATTTTTGTTACGACCACCTAAATGTGAGCTGAACAGGGATGACATCAATGAACATTCCAAACTGGACAGGGCAAAGCTATGAGGCCTCAACCCTACACAAAAAGAACTACAGACAGCTGAGTAAAGCTGTGAGTGGGACAGGGGGCCCTCCCTAAGGAAATGCACACTAATGGATTGTCCAGTGCCAAATGGTTAGCCTTGAAAACATACATATAAGGAACATTGTACGGACTCAACAGGTATATATTAGGAACACATATGCATATACAAATACATACACGCATACATTAACAATTAATGAAAAAAGAGGCCATGTCTTTGAAGGAAAGTAGGGAGGACTATATGGGAGGGTTTGGAGGGAGAAAAGGGGAGGGACGACTGTAATTAAATTACAAGCTCAAAAAATAAAAATAAATTATGTTTGTTGTTGTTTTGACAGAGAATAAGATCCACCACCAGGCCATACAAGAGGATTTGCTTTCTACTTAGCAGGGTGTAAAAGATCCTTTGTGGTGGGAAGTGATAGCAGAACAAAGCAGAAGACCTTAAAGCAGTGATTTTTCTCTGACTCTGTAGAGAATGCCAACGGACCAGCGTTCGGAACAGACATGCAGATTCTGCCTTTGCCCAACATCAGCCCCTGCCTGTACCAGTGCACAGTAGTACTTTTCTCATAAATGACAGAATGCATGTTTTAGAAGTATACTCAGCAAATCCAACCCCAATAAGCCACTTGCTGAATTACAGGTTTTCTTGTAGCCTTGTGCTGGAGTATATTGAACCTAAATTATCTTTACCCTTTGGCTGTACGATGACATTTTAGACGATGTCTATAACATTCTTCTAAGTGAATCAGTCCACCTGCAAAGCTTGCAGGTCAGGCTTTGCTGCAAAGAGTCGGTCCAGCTCCCTTGAGAAATTCCCTCACTGCACGTGGTTGCAAACTTCTTAGGGCTGCTCCACAGCCCAACATTAGAGGCACCCATCAATCAGTGCTGGAAATGCAGGAGAGGGTGAAGTGAAGAAAGAGACTGCAGGTCCTCATGCTGCCATGTGAGCATTAGAGGGATTTTTAAAGAGGAAACCATTGAGGTTCATATTGAAAATAAAATATTCATTCTTCATAGCTCTTACCACATCTGTCAGCATCAGCATCAAGTTGAGCATAAGAAGCAGCTGACAATTCAACAGCCTCCGTGAGGCAGGGTGCAGGCTCCTCAGGCCAATGGCATGTCTTAGTATGCAAGTAGTGCATCTACCCTGCCATATTGGGGTTTTGTTAATGAAGGGACACAAATGGCACTGTTTTCCCAAGGCACTTGAATAGTAAGGCCCTCAGCCATAAGAAACTTTGATAGAAGGAAGGGAAGGATCCCGGGAGTTCACCGACTTCAAGCATAGCAGGGACATCATGTTTATTATGTGCTGCCCAGTGAGATTCACAATTCCTAAAATACTTAGTCATCACTTTTAAGAAGCCAAGCATGTCAGAGATGTCACACGTTGTAGTAACCAGGATCCTCGGAAAAACAGCAACAACCAAACGAAAACAGATGGCACACTCAAATGGGGGTAAGCAAGGGGAATTGAATAACAAAACTGTTCACAAAAGTGTGTGCAAGGGTGTTTTAGTGAAACTAGGCACAGGGTGGGGGGGGAGGGGGTAGGACCAGTAGCCTCTGCCTTTGTCAATGCCAAACGTAGAGCATCATGAAGGAAAATACTAGCAGAGCCCAAAGAAGATACAGCTCCCTAAGAAGATCTGTGGTCTTCAATAGACTGGTGCCATTCACTTACATGATGCCAGAGAGAGAGAGAGAGAGAGAGAGAGAGAGAGAGAGAGAGAGAGAGAAATACATTGACCACATTTTGTTGTCTTCCATCTTCCACCCCAGGTGAGAAGCCAGAGGGCAAGTCTGCCCATTGATCTGATTGACAAATGGAAGATATCTAGAGCAGAATGCAAAAGCCTAGAGGGTCTTTGGAGGGGAAACAGAGGCAGTCTCTCACTCCTCAGCACATCCCAATAAGGAAAAAGTTATTGACATCTGTAGTTTGAGTAGGCAAACTTGAGAGTTTAGAAGGTTCCAGAACTTTTACAAGAACACACAGGTGATAAGTATTTATTTGCTTTCCCCCTTCTATAAATCTATTTTATGAAGTTTTTATAGGAAAGTGAGAAAGGCTTATGGTGACCACAAATGTTAAGCAAGGAAACCAGAATGGAGATTGGGGTATGTAATGAGTGCAGACTGAGCCTCCAGCACTCTATGAAGCTTGTGCTCAGGGTCCTAGAAATCCTCTCATTGACTGTGAGTTCCACATTGTTGTCACTGTTTCTCAGAGTTAGAAAGAGGATCTTGAAAGATGGAGGGAGCCGGGCGGTGGTGGCGCACGCCTTTAATCCCAGCACTTGGGAGGCAGAGGCAGGCGGATCTCTGTGAGTTCGAGGCCAGCCTGGGCTACCAAGTGAGTTCCAGGAAAGGCGCAAAGCTACACAGAGAAACCCTGTCTCAAAAAAAAAAAAAAAAAAAAAAAAAAAAAAAAAAAAAAAAAAAAAAAGAAAGAAAGATGGAGGGAGTCATCAGGACTCAGGCTGAATTTACGTAGATTCTGAGGCTCATAGCCCTCACAATTAAATTATACAGGGTAGGAAGGAGGGAAGGGAAAGGAGAAGCAAGAAGTCTAAATGTCTCCTCCTGAACCTCCAAAGCCCTACATACTGTCAAGTCACTTTTTTTCTCTCTCTCGTTTTTCTGTTTGCTTTGCTATCATGTATTAGAAAGTCATCTGTGATGAGGATGGTGGAAGATGAAGGGAAATCTCAATTCAGGCGATTTTGTTATTTAGGGACAACCATGTTTATCTAAGAGGATTCTCTTCTAAACACAACCCTCTCACACATTCTTTCAAAGTAATGCCACAACCTAAATTTTATCAGCACTAAAAATATAGGTGGCTTCCTATATGTTTATATTCTTGTGGCTGTCTATCAGAGTCCTCTGGGGATGAAGAAGATCATAACTGGTTGGCATCCGAAAAGTGCCATCACCCATTTTAGGATACATACTGCAGTCTTTTGAAATGGCGGAGGTACTTACATAGACCACTGGCATTGTGCCTTCTGCCGTGGTGTCCTAAATCCCAGGATGGTGTCCAGTGCATAGTGGCACCTCAGTAAATGGTGTTTGAATGACCAGGGTAGGTTGGGTTTCTGTCCGATCTCTATGTAATAGGAAGCATTGGATTTGCTTTGAGCTCGCTGAGCAAGGCATGCCTCTGACTTCCCAGCATTTCTTTGGCTACAAGGGCCAGGTAGGGCTGTGATTGCCTGGCTTCTTTTGAAATCTCACTGAATCTAAGTCCCACTGTTCTTCAAACTTCATGCTGACTTTGAGTCGTGTTTTTATTCACCATTTCACAGGATTTGCTGTTACCGAGTTAGGCACTTTTAGAGTCTGTTTCTGTTTTCATGGACCATTCTAGATATGGGTCAAAAAAGACCTCCAGGATATCTGACACCTAGATGACATTTTCAAACAACTAAACTATATTTTTAAACTCTCAAATACCTTGGGCAGCTGGTCAAAATGTTTTGGTACTTGTCCCTGTCATTAGCAATGATGTGAAAACCACAGGGGTTGGCAAAGACTTCTTGAATCAAAGGCACCCAAGCAGAGGTCATTTAAGGTCATAGAACATGAAGCCAACTGTTTTAGCTTCCAAAGGAGATGAACACAGCTTGCTCAGAGAACGAAGCTTGTGGGTTACATTTTTCTAGGCATCACTGCTGCTGTGATGTCTCTTTGGCCTTGATGCAGAAGCATCCTACATCTCTCACTTTCTGTCTTCCAACAGTTTTTGTTTGGTACTCAGCTATTCCTTCAGCCAGCCTTCTTGCTGAGAGGTCTCAGCCCACTTCCCACTGCCTGGGCACCTCAGTTTTCATCTTGAGTGGATTGTTTTCTCTGCCGGCAACCTCTCATCTTGAACTGACATTCCCCTCTGCTCCTGGCTCCCCGTGTCATCCATTACGCCAGCATCTGTAGCAGCTGTGGCTTTCTCTGACTGAGAAATCTCAGTGTTTGCCTTTAAAATGTCATTCCTTCACCTCCCTCAACAGTTAGACTCCCATCAGTGTGTTCCCAGGCACCCTTGGATGCAGACAGAACAAATGATACACTAAGGACATTCTAAACACAGCAAAGCAGCTGGAGGCAAAGCGGCGTTAGTGTACCATTCACCGGGCAGGTCTTCTCTTACAAGAGCTGCCTTGTCACTTAGATGCATTTCTGGCATAGGGCAAGCTGGCTGCGTTTCTGCCATGGCCAGAACATCTAAAGTGGTTGCCAAGCAAAGCAGGTTTTGGGGGAGGGATGCTAGATGAAGAGGGTGAGGAGTGATTGCTACATATTGACTTCGCTTTGTATTCTTGTCATCAAGTTGGGCTTGACCATGACCAAAAGTAAGATATTTATCCTGACTTGCAATGTTTCTCCAACCACAATGCCCCCCCCTTCCTTGCACCTTGATCACATTACATTTTTGTTTAAGTGTTTCAAGGTCTATATTTTATCATGTTGGAAATTATAATATGATTAGGTCAGTCAAAAAGTTTTTGTGAATCATCATATAGGTTACCTTATAAATATGAGGTTTAATCAGGTAATAAGCATGCCAGAATCTTAACCTAGAGATTAACACCTAAAGTTTAAATTCAAGATGGAGTAAAATGTTACAATGGGTAAAGTTGTCTATGGCCAACCTGAGCTCAATTCCTGTGATCCAAATGGTGCAAGAGAGAACCAACTTCCATAGTTGTCTTCTGATCTCTACATATACACCATGGTATGCACACAACCACACACACACACACACACACACACACACACACACACACACACATACACACACACAAAATAATGAATTAAAAAAAAGATTCAAGTTCAGTCGGTAGGCATAAGAATATGCACATAGGTCAACTTATAGTCACTACTTCAGTGCATATCCTAAAAGCACTGAAGTAGTGATTATAAGTTGACCTATGTGCATATTCTTATGCCTGTCGACTGAACTTGAATCTTTTGGTGGTTAATTGCTGAGTGATGCACACAGTCCAACTGTGTGGTGTGTCTTTTTCATGATCCATTTGCCTCATACTTAGCCAGGGCTGAGGGTTTAATCTGTGACTAAGAGCAGGGTGAAGTTATGTGACCCATGTCTTCATTAAGTCTGTCATTTCAACCCAGTCAGAAATAACTAGGCACAAATATAATTTCTACAAAGTAAAGTACCTATTCTCTAAAGCCTAGGCTTTACTCTTAATATCAAGGGATTTGAAAAGTCACTCTGTTTTTAAAAGAGTAAATCATTCTAGAAAAGTCAGCCTGACATCTCCATCAATGAGAGGATATTAATTTACCTTTAATTTGATAGAAACATGGCCAATATTGTGTTGCTCTTACCATACACTACAACTTCTTAAAGAAGGTACTAATATTAAACTAGTTAATCTTTATAAATATCTGTGTGATAGTAAAGTAGTACAAGTGAGTAAACTGAAGTTCACAGAAGGTTCTGTTGTTTGTTTTCCAGTGACACACAGTATATGGTATTTTGCTGCCTGTGGGGCCAGCCTCCAGTAGCACAGGGCTCAAAGTGAAATCCATAGATTTGGTGTACTGTGACGTTTTTATCTGAGGGGGTAAGGGAAAAGACACTCACACACTCTCTTGATGGTTTCCTTCCTCCTCCTCCTCCTCCTTCTTTTTCTTTTTCCTCTACAGCTTACAGTCTTTCAGGCAATATAGAAACTCCAATGTGGTTACTTACATTCTATTTTTCAAATGAACACAAGTAAAAAACAGTGTGTTATCCATATCCCTTACACGATTGAACATTTTACATATTATAGGAGAAAAAAAAATTATCACCAAGAATCCATGTACATACCCAAGCAACTTTTTATAGATTAAGATTGTAAGCAACCAAGATATTTTTCTCAGCCAGTTCTTTTACTGGCAGGCTGCGTTTTGCGGTTACAAAGAAAAAACCAATCACTTTATTACCTTTCTTGAAAGGTAATCTTATAAGGAATCTTAAAGGAATCACAAACCTAAACTTTTATACATGAAAAACAATCAGTCAGTTCTAATTTAAATCTTTAGCATGCATACCCACTCATCAATAGTTTTTTCTATCAGGACATTGAGGGCAGAAATGGGTATAAGGAATTCATCATCACCTTTGGTCATCAACCAATCCTAGCAAAAAAACTGTGTCAGCTAGTAATAATTGGGCTGCTTTGTTCTTCTTCTCTGACCTTAAAGAGTTTCTCACTCAACCCTGTGGCTTTCTAAAACTTTAGATTGTTTTGGGTTTTTCACCTCAAAGCTATTTAACAAAAACATCTTAGTCTAACTTTAAGTTATTTTCAAAGCTTTTTTCAACTATGATGCACTCCAAAACCTGTGAACACATCTCCCAACACTAAGATTAAAATAATTTAAGCTAGCTGGGCTACTGGGACTCAACTGCTCTTCTTAATCTATGGTCTATATGGCTCCTCAATAGAAACTCGTGTGTTCTAGCTGTGTGACACTTCCTTGTTTTATGTTTTATCCTCTGCAGCCTCTGCTTTATTGGAGACAGGGGCAACATTTTATCCTACCTTTACCTATACTAATTTTCCACTAAACTAATCTCTATCATAATCCCTTATTATGTTTATTAAAGCCCCTCAGTCATCAAAATCCTACTTAAACTGACATTATTATTGTATTATTGTGTCAGGGACTAGGACAGACCCTCTAGTTAGTGGAAAAATACAGGCCCCCATAAGACAGGGAACTAGATCATCTTACAGTCTGGCTGCCTAGCTACAGGACATTGAATAGACCCCTTGACCTTTTCACCCTGTAAACATCCTGCTAGCTTGCCCCACCTTATGCAGATAACAGCCTCTTGCTCCCCCCACCCTGCAGGTACTATATAAACCCTCCTGGAGAAAAATAAAGTTGCACCTTGATCAGAGAATTTTGACTTGGTGTATTTCCTTTGTGTCTCCTGTCCCTAATCATTCCGTCCTTAGGGTGGTTGAGAACCCGTTGAAGCCCTGCTGGACGGGGCATTATTGTATAAGATCACTGCTTCAGTTAAACCATACAGCTTAGGAAGAAATCATCTTCATAATAATCCACAGGTGAAAATGCCCAGTAGAACAGGATGTTTCCATGAGATAAACACACTTCATTATAGGCAGTGGGGATGTTTCCACACTTATTCACACCATGCCAGATACCAGAGAAAGATGGCAGCAGCAAACATGTAAAGGCACACCCGAAGCAAAAGACATTCTGGAGTCTGCAGTCTCGGAGCCTTGTCTATCTAAGATTCACCCATCACGGTTTTGTTTCCTGGTGGGCTGATCCCCTAAAGTCAATTGCCCCCTTCTGCTCCTCTGACATGGCCACCAGCAATGGTAGAATAAAGATTAAAGATGAAGCTGCAGGGGAAAAAATATCACCGGCAGGTAGAGAGATTGCCAACAATTGTGAGGTCCTCCTAGGTTCAATTCCCAGCACCACAAACATGTAAGATGAACCTACAGCTGCTGGGATTATGTTGTTGACCACTGTGCTACACTGTTCCCTGTCCATATTGACCTTGAACTACTTCCACTGGCAGCAAGCAAACAAATCAATACCTCTCCTCCTTTTCCTTTATTGTCACAATTCTTATCATAGTCCAAATCAGATGCCACATTTTCAATCACTTTTATTTAGACCCTCACCCAAAGAGTAATTATAGTTCTTATTTCAGTATTCCATACTAGCCTTCTGATTGTTTTATTTTGACAACTTGTTTGAATGTAGATTTTTGTTGATTTCTCCTTGCTTATTACTAGGCTGGGGTCACATAATGGCTGCATACATATACCAGAGCCTTTACAAGTGTCCAGTATAAACTAAGAGTTCAGTACTGATTTATTATTGGATCTCAATAGTTGCTACTGGGCCTTTACTTGAATCTGAAAATAAAAACATTTAAAGGAATTTATATAGCTGTGTATTTTTCAGTTAAAACCTATAAAATATTCACTGAGCTTATTTAGTAGTAAGACTAAACACCTTTGCAATCATTACCATAGCCATTTAAGAGCTGACCTTGGCTGTACCCTCAGTCTCTGTTACCACGTCATCATTTGCTCACACCACTGGAGATATTCTGGCTTCTTTGCCGTTTCTTGAATGTGTCAAACTCATTGGTATTCCAGTGGTTTGACACTTATCCCACAAGTCTGCCTAGAACTCTGTTTTCCCATCCTGCATCATCTGTCACGTGTGTCAGAAGCCTTATCTTATATAAAAATACACCTCCTGTCACACTCACTCCCCATACTTGCATGCCTAATCACTCACCACAGTTTTTCACTTATTCATTTATTGTCTGTCTTATACTAGAATCTAAACTCTCTGAAATCAAGGACTACTTTGTTCACTATTTTCTCCCTAGCAGATAAATATGTCCTTGAGTAGGTAATCAATACATGTTTGCTGAATAAATACAATTTAATTAACTTCTAGACCTGCGGTGTAAGTTCTAAAAAGTGTCCCTTCTTGGTGCCGTGAGTCTTGAATTCTCACCTTCAGAAACCATTACCTTTTGGGGAAATTCAGGGAAATACTCATTTCCTTGGTCTTTGAAGAATGTGAGGTAGATTTAGCTGCAGGAAGACAGCATTGCTGAGAGTAATTGAGGACAACCATTAGTAATATGACTACTGTACTGATCTGCATTTCAAGATCCAATGAAATAATGTTAATATGACTCACATGAATGTTAGGATTAGATATTTACATCTGTTTGTGACTTATATGGAAGCCTATGGATTTGAGGCAATGTTTTTGACATGGGACTCTTAAAAGAATTGCTAATTTGTAATCATTCAGAAAAATGTTGCCTGATCCTAGGTATCAGGGCAAATGTGAAGGTTGACCTTAGTGGTTAACTTGGTTGGATTTGGAATTAATATTGAAACAAACCTCTGGCCATCTCTGTAATTTGTAGATGAGGTTGATTGAGGTGGGAAAAGCCACTCTGAATAAGGTAGCACCATTCCATGGACTAGGATCCTGGACCTAATAACATCCATCATTCTTTGCTTCCTGACTATGGATGCACTGTGACTGGCCATCCCCTGTTCTAGTGGCCACACCATCCTTGCTGGGATGGACTGCATCTTATGGAACTGCGAGCCACAATTATCCTCTCTTTCACCCCCTTTGGTCAGGAACGCTACAAGTTACTAACACAGCAAGACTTAGGCAAGAAGTTGAACATTGCAGAAGGAATTCACAACCATTTTTTTCTGTATTACACTTCAGTCACGCTGGAAGCTGAAGACCTGGATGGCTTTTGTTCTGGATACTTTTAAACTCCACATGTAACAATTTATATAAAAGGAGTGTTAGTTGACAAAGCCTAGACTCACATAGCTTGATCCTTTATTTTGAATGACACCATTACATGCTTGTTCATCGACTTCCTAAAGGAAACTAGTTGGTATGCTTATCATATCATATACTCACAATGTCATGTATTTTGAAAGCACCACTCAAGTGTAAGATGACAGTTTCCCACTGCTTTGACCCCAGCGAAGGTGCTGGAAATAGCTGGCAGTTCATGGAAAATTCACAAGCTATGTTTTGCACAGTAGATTGATAATAGGTTGTAGTCTTTTACTACCAGAGATGCAATGTTACATAATTTTGAAGGGAGGAGAGAGTTTGCATAGCATCTACTTAGAGGCTTAGTGTATCCTCACTAGAAGCTGGGTCTGGGGCAGAGTAGTGATCACTCATGATCCTCAGCAAATGAGCGGGCAAGAGACATGAGATTAGAATCTGCTTCCCATCCAGAGGGGCCATTAACACAGGAAACTTCTTTTACATGACCTACTTGTGCCCAGTGTAATCTCTTTAAAAAAGAAGAGAAATCCAATAGTGGCATAAGAAGGATAAACGATTGCTGAAGGTCTGGAGATGCAGGGAGACTGAATCAGGGACATGGGCAGCCACCAGAAACTCAATCCATCAAGGAAATGTGGACTCCGTGCTCACTGTCACATGTTCTGCTAACACTAGATGAGTCTGGAAGAGGATTTCCCCAGCATTACCAGAAAAGAAAAAAACAAAACCCCACAGACTTTTAATATCTCAATTTCAAATTTCAGTTGAGATATGGAAGCTGAACTAATGAATGGGAATTGTTTAATACCCCCCAAGTTTTTGATGATGTTTTGCAGAAGCATTAGAAAAATAATATAATCAGATTCTCAAAATGTTTCTTCCATCCCTTCTCCGTTTTTTGGCCGGTAATATTTACTTGCTTGAATGAGGAAATGTTTATGCAAATCTCAACTCCCATGATGCCCTGAAGATTTCTCTGGGTTTCTTCAGTGGAGTAGGTCTCCTATATCCTCATACTGGTTACCACCGTTTCATTGACTTTGGCCCCTCTGCTTCTTCTGTTCATTTGCCGATGCTTCAGAACATCACGATATAATTTACCTCCAAGGTAAATGAGGTGCTTTGGGGTTCTCCCAAAGCTTTAACTCTCAGGGGAGACACAATGAGTAACATTAATATGGGGACAGGAGACAGGGGGCTCTTCTGTTTCTGCTCCACTCATGGTCCTTGGGCTCCACAGTATCATGAGGCCCTTTCCTCTTTCTGTGTGGATTGAGAAAAACTCTTTATTGTCTTCTATTGCATGCCATCATCTTCCTGGAGGAACACTGAAAGCCAGTACATGAGACATGGACACTGTAGTCTTCTTCCTCCCGTTCTTATTTTGGTTCTTCACTCCAGCAAAACATCATTTTGTTACAAACCAATCTTATGAATCTATGAGTATAATCACTTATTTGTATTTGGTTACAACAAATGAGACAACTTTTACAAATCCTTCTATCCTATTCTTAGTGATAGAAAAGGTTTAAGTATCCCTGGAAAAGATGTGTCTGCCTGCTAGTCCCCAGAACCAGTGAATATTACTTTGTCTGGCAAAGGAAGTACCTCAGACAGATGAAAAGAAGAGCTTGTCCTGGATCATTCAAGCCAGCCCTGGACCCAAGGATGAATCCTTATAAAATTGAATCTTCACAGATAACACAGAAAATCCAAACTGAAGAGGATGCAGGTGACCTTGGAGAAAGAGTGGCCTGATCTACCTATCACAAGTCAAAGAATGCCTCAAGCCAAGCAGGAGCCGGAAGAGACAGAGCACAGACTCTTCCCCAAGCCTCTGCAGAAGGAGTGGCTTTGATTTCAGATGTCTGACGGCCAGAACCATGAGAAAATAAATTTTAGTTATTGAAGCCAAGTGAATGGTAATTTTTATGACAGCTGCCGGAAGCCAACACAGACAACCTGTCCTTAGGATTTGAAATCGTGCAAAATATACAAAGCTCCATCCATTTAGGATGTTTGTCAAGGGAGATGTTCTGCGGCAAGTGAATCAGTGCTCCCCTCAGCAAAAGCTGAGCCTACAATGTCTCTTCTAAGTATTCATCAATGAGCTAGTTTTCTTGAAGTGTTGGGATGTTGTACTGCACATTGTCAATACGTTTGTATTATTGAAAGCTTACTCTGAGTAAATCCAATCAATACATCAGAAGCTATGAAGGAGAAGGGGGTAAAGAATATTAAGCAGGTATAATGCATAACACATAGGCTCACTATGTGTCCCATGTTCTCAGTGTTTTGCAAATAAAATGCATAGCCTTTCCAGCATCCCCATGAGGCTGGATCTTCATAACCCCAGTATCTAGGGAACATGGGGGCTATGAGATATTGGATGGCTTCCTCCAGAAGTGGGAAGTAGCTGTGGTGATTTAAAGAGGGAAATGCCCCTCATAGACATGTATGTCTGAACACCCAGTCCTCAGTTGGAGACAGTGTTCAGGAAGTCTGTGAAACCTGTAAGAGAGCAATGCATGCTGGAGGAGTGGGTCCCTAGAGGTAGGCCTTGAGGTTGTAGATTCCTGGCTTCTGACTCAGACGCAACGTCTCATCACTGGCCCTTGACTACAAATGTAATGTGACCAGCTGCTTCCCATTGCTGCCTCCATGCTTTCCCTGGCATGATGGGTCACGTCACTTCTTAAAAGGTTAGCCAAGACAAACCCTCGCCCTTTAAGTTGCGTCTTGTATTTGGTGACAGCAATGAGAAAATTAACCAATGCAGTGGCAGAGCTGGGGTTAAAAAAATCTGTATTCAGCCAGGCAGTAGTGGCACACGCCTTTAATCCCAGCACTCAGGAGGCAGAGCCGGGTGGATCTCTGTGAGTTCAAGACCAGCCTGGTCTACACAGAGAGATCTAGGACAGGCACCAAAACTACACAGAGAAACCTTGTCTTGAAAAACCAAATATATATATATATACATATTTGTATTCATTTGGCTGACATTGACCTTGTATGATGGAGAAACACACACCTTAGAGGACTAGCAGTCTGCTGAAGAAACCTTCAATTACTGTTAAGCCCAGCCACAAACTTGAACAAAAATCACTGCCATGTGATAATTCGCTTCTAGCTAAAACAATTTCTCTAGGATGACTCCAATCCTCAGTAGATCTCGTAGCAGTAAAACCAAGTCCTAAGGGTATGTTTTGCTCCTTGGAGCCAGAGTCATTAGCAGAGGACTGATGACAGTATGGAGCTATCGATCAGTGTTTATGGTAAATTGTTTTCCCTATCATAAAAGTCAGGTGTGTCCAAATCCTGAGATTAGCAAGAGAAAGATCAGTTCCCCAATTTGGGGGCCAGATTTGAAGCAAGCTTTAATTAAATACTGACCAGGATGGATTCTGGTCGGGTCCATTCCAGGATTCCCAGGAAATGGTAGGAGTCACATTTTGTAGGGGCTTAAAAAGGCAAAGCCCAAAATTCATTGCATTTCCCATCAGGTCCAATCAGGAACAAGCATACATCCTAACAAATTTCCTGCCTTCATGCCTCCCTCAACATATGATCAATTACATCCAGTGCAGATGGGTCAAACAAACTTGTTTAGGGGAGTGAACGCATGTGGCTTGTTATTTCCCAAGAACTATAGTTGCCAGCATTTTAGGAAGTTACCTTGTCCTTGGCCAGATTGGGCTTACAGGTTAACATCGGCTCTTACAGTATCAGTGTCTATGTTATATTTTTTTTGCTGTTATGAAAGTCAGGTGTGGACCCCACTGTGCTCAGCTTTAGCTGGCTCTCCTGAGGATCAAGTACTATGGTGGTCTGAGTGAAAGGCTCACACTCGGAACCACTTTTTCCCCAGAAGGATCTTTCTTTGTATCTGACAGTAAAAATTGTAATGGTTGGGACTGAATAGATAGCTCAGCCATTAGGAGCACATACTGTTTTCCCAGAGGACCCAGGTGTGGTGATATTTGTGCATGAATAAATAAAGCTTGACTGGAGATTGGCGGGGGGGGGGGGGGGGGGAAGGCCAGCCATTTTAAGTAAACAAAGAAGTCAGGCAGCACATGCCCTTAATCCCTTAGCAGGCAGGATCTCTGTGTGTTCAAGGCCACACTAGGGAACAGAGCCAAGCATGGTGACACATGCCTTTAATCCCAGTACTAACCATAGAGACCTGGAGGTCTGTACAGACAAAAAAGACAGTGACAGAGCTGTGTAGGAAGAGGAAGTGAGGTAGCTGGGCTAAGAGCCAATGAGAGGGCAGAAAAGCAAGGCATATAAGCCTGGTTGACAGGAAGTCACTCAGTTTGGAAGCTGTGGAGTTGGTGAGGTGAGGTTGACTGGTGGCTTTCTGTATTTCCCTGATCTTTCTAAGGCTTTAACCTAAATTTCTGGCTCCATGTTTTTCATTTAGTAAGACCATTTAGAAATTCGTTACACCCAGGTTCAGTTCCCAGTATTCACCTCAGGCTACTGACAACCATTTGCAACTCCAGTTCCAGGAAATCTGATGCCTTCTTCTGGCCTCTGCTAGTACTGCTAGTGTGCTGTGAACATACAGAGAAGCAGGCACACGCACAAACATACATAATACATACATATATACATATATGTATATCCATGTGTTTGTAATGTTATGAGTGCAGAGTCACACCCAGTACTGACTCTTTCCTGGAAGGGTCTCTTGCCAGGAAAGTAAGTTTAAAAAAAAAAAGAGCTGGTAGGAACTAACTGTCTGCTCTTCCCCCAGCACCTTACTGGAGCAGACCTCAATTTCCTGGCTCAGTTACAGCTTTGTGGGCAGATTCTGGAAGCCTTGTGCTCTGGGGAGACTTGAACTTCTACTCAGTCATATTGGTGTTACAAGAATATGGGTGAGGGGTTAATTATGGGGCAGAAATAACTCAAAGACAGCTGTATTACTCAAGCCCACCCCAGTGTGGGTGACAGTTCATGAACGCTGAAAACCTGGAGCACACTACACAGCCTGCAGGCAGCTCAACAGGTTGGAGAGTGTCCTTTCCAGGTAGCTCAGTGTGCCTCACTCTGTTCAGTGTCTCGCCTGGTCTGAGCATCTCTCAGCAGTCCTCACCATTTATAAATCCTGGGGAGGGAGGGCTCCAGTGAATCTGGTCCATTTCAGTGATTTCCTGAAGCCTTTGAGTTGTTTATTTCCTGGACTTAAGGAACCTGCCTACAGGATGGAATGTTCCCCTCCCTTTAGAAGGTGCTATGTCTTAAGAAGGCTTCCTTCCACCCAAGGATGGTTTTGAACTCAGAGGAAACTGCCACAGGACACCTTCTCCACTGAACTGGTGGATAGGAGCCCGTGAATGCTGATATAACAAAGAGCCACGCTTGCAATGGTTGAAAGTGTGGAACAGCTGCTCCTTATACCACTGGGAGCGGATACCAGGAGAAGACTTCCTGGGTAGAAATTAAGGACCACCAGGAAGCTCCACCCAGAAGCTGAACCGATACAGTTAATAAGAAATCTGAAGAAATGCGATTAATGTTACTGCAAAAAGAAGAGAGGAAACAGAGGAAGTGGAATTTCCAGTGAAGTCTGATAATTAAACTCAAGAGTCCTGACAGAGTAGCTGAACACAACAGATAAATAACTACTTTCCGGTAATTATAAGGGAAGGTGGTAACGGATGAGACAGGCTGGGTTCACTTGGTATTTTCAAGGCTGACATTTCAATTTTAGGGACTAGTTGGATCTGTGCTAGCAAGACTTCTTTTTTTTTTTTTTATGTTCACTTTGTCTGTTTCTGCCCTCCCATATTGCTGAGAGTGAAACAGGCCACTTCTCAGCACACACTGTGCACACGGCACAGCAGAGTCCCCCAGCCCACTGCCTTTGGAGGCACCTGCTGAGGGGCTGTCTGTGTCTCCAAACAATGCAAGTGTTCGCAAAAAGATTTCTGTCAGCTTTTCCCACTCGAGAAAGAGGGTGAAAATGGCATAGGCGATTTCTCGTTCTCCCTGAAGCTTTCCCAATTCAATTCATGGTGCAATCACTGTTCCACAGAGGGGAAATGGAGGCAGGAAGCACTTTTTAAGCCTGCATTTTTCTTAATAGTTACGGCAACATTGAAGTCAAGAGAACAAATCCATTCTCTTCTATGAATTGAGGTCACATGAAGACACTCAGATGTTCGTCCTGTCTTTGCGAACAATGGGAGGATATTTCGAAAAGCTGAATTTGCATAATAGAATAAAGACTCTGCCCTTTTCGGTGTGGTGTGGAGACTGGATGGGTGCCATGGTCCTCAGGCAGGAATGAAAATGATGCTCTTTGTGTGGCTGTCCCGCTCGGAATGAAGAGCACCCCTGTGGGTCACCAGTTTGAGTGATCTATAATATCCCGCCCCAAACTCCAGATGGCTTAGATTTCATTTTGTTGACCCTGTGTTTTCTTTCTTTTTCCATTTTTCCTTTTAATTAAAAAAAAACGGTATCATAATTTATTAATTGATGTAGGGAATGAACTCCCCATGCCGGCCCTGTGGTCTGGCAGTGGAAAACTTCCCAGCTCTGCCGGTTCAGAAGGCTGTCCAGCCTGCCTGGCACTTGAACGGGCTGAAATGCAATGTCTTTTGTTGCAAACACCTAATTTGTTCATTTTGAACTGTCTGAGTAACTAGATCAAACACCAGTGTCAAATGCCCAGAGCTGTGTTTGTCAGCAGTGTGCTTTTTTTATTCTTCTTGTTCGAAAAGCCACTGAAAAGGGGAAAAAAAAAAAAAGACTCATACTGGATTTCCACCAAAGCGTAGGAAAGCTCAGAGTTGGCAGCCTCTCGCGACAGAATGAATGCACGCTACTGACTGTACACCATTTGTCTCCTGATTACAACAGACCCCAGGGGAACTGGTGCTGGCTTTGAATTCCACCTCTTTTTCTCGGAGAGCCTTCTCGTGACGGCTCCTCCCCCAATCCTCGAAGCACAGAGCCCTAGGGACTCAGATCTCCTCTCCATGTGGGTTTTAGTGTGTGTGTGTGTGTGTGTTCAATTCAAACAGGGTAAGTGCAGTGATTTGTCTCAAACAATAATATATATTTTAGAAATGTTCTTGCTTGGAAGTCAGTGGAGGCCACGGTGAATGCATTTAGTGTTTTTGTGGGTTTCCTGAGCACAATAAAAGGGCTACCATGGAGGGGAAGCAGCCAGAGAAAGGCCTGACAAGGCATTCTGTCCCTGGTACTAAAAAATGGCCCAGAAATGGTAACAGATCTGTTTCACTGCAGCATGTGAGCCTGCTGGCTTGGTGTTTTATATGTTCATTTTTAAGGACTCACATACATCCCCCCCCCCAGGGGTATTGATTTAAAATGAAGTAGAACACACCTTTTATACTGAAAATGGACTCACTATCTTTCAAAGATATCTGGGGCGTAACCTTCTTAGTTACATATTTTGCTAATGATCCTTTAGAAATGCTCACAATATACAGGGAGAGAAAGTTCAGGCTGCAAGATTCCTTTCACACTTAGCACACTGGGGCAATCACCAACTTAATTCAACTGTTTTAAATTTTGTTTTGTTTTATTGTCCATTTCCTGGGAAAGAAAGAAACCTACAAAATACTTGTGAATGCTTTCTGCACTTGAGTTGATCTTAATTCGAATTCACCACTCATCTCTGCTTTCCCCTAACTCTTGCTCACTTTCTTCTCCTCCTTCTCAGTTATTTTTCTTCTGGTGAGAAAGCAGCAGCGGCCCCAGGGAGCTGTCATCTGTCTGCTTCGTTTCCATTATGTTTGTACTGCTGGGAGATGCTAGAACAAAGGCATCCCAAGTGTTACTGAATGGGGACCAGCAATCTGCCCTGCTGGGGAAGCTATAATCATCCTGTATGGATGGCAGTGTGGGCTTCTCAGTACTGCTCGAAGATGTTTTATATTCATCTGTGGAATGCTTAGCCAGGGCAGTCCTGCGAGCGTTACTGCCATGGCCTTCTGCGGCTACCACTTACTGTGACAGAAGGGAAGAAAATAAAATGTGACCTGTCAACCTTCCGTTGGTATGAAATAGTCCACCAGATGCCTTTAAAACACAGAGTCTCAGATCATGTCTATGTCAATTTCTAAAACATATTTGTATCAAAGATTTAGTTCCTGGCCCTGTTCTGGCCAGATATGCATACAGAAAGGCTGTACATCACTTTGACTGACTTGTTACTCGGACAGCATTCTGGGGGAGAGGGCTCTGTAGTGAGAAGGAAGTGAACCAAAAAGGTACCGGGCATCTTCAGTACCAGAGAGAGACTAGGAGTGCTGGGTAATTATGTGGGTCATACTCACTGTGTCACCCAGGCGGCAATCCACAGATAGAGTGTTTCATCACCCAAGATGATTCTCCTGTGTCCATTTCCATTGCGTTTTTACCCCACGGTGCTGGTAACTACATTTTTAAAAATTTCTATGCCTTCAGATCACATCTGCTTTCAAATTGCCAAGCAATATAATGTAATTCAGCCCCTGAGAAGAACAGAGAGTCTCGCTTTCCTCTAAGCCTCAGGTAGAGACGATCAGGTTCATCTGGCACCATGAACTGTGACCTGTGCATATGAGTGGTTTGCAGAGAATGATCTTTGATTTTCCCCTGAAACTATTTGATACTAATGATGTCTCCTAAAAACTAAAGGTAACTGGGGGATAAGAATTTGTAAATGAGCTGGGCGTTGGTGGCACACGCCTTTAATCCCAGCACTTGGGAGGCAGAGCCAAGCGGATCTCTGTGAGTTCGGGGGCAGCCTGGGATACAGAAAATCCAGGAAAGAAGCAAAAATACAAAAAAAAAACCCCTCGCAAAAAAAAAAAACAAAAAAAAAAAAAAAAAAAAAAAAAGAATTTGTAAATGAAGATCCTACAAGTCAAAGTTTGAAATGACAAAAAAGTTTGAAGTGTTTTCAGGAAAGCGGGCTCCTGCCATGAGTGACTTGGAGCCCACATCTCTGTAGAACACAGAGCTGGGCCCAGGAGCATCTCTCTGCCGGTGCCCAGAGGAGGGCTACTTCCAAGGGGCCAGATTCACACGACCCAGCACTGCTTCTGTGAATTAACTTTATTTTTATGTGTTTCCTTGATTCTTTTGGAGACATGAGCTTGTAGTTTGCAAATTTTTCTTCCGATTTTTATTATTTTATTTAATAAATATTGTCCCATGGGGCTCAATTTGAACATCAGGAAATAATACTATTTCTCTGGAAAGAAATGTGGTGCAGAGAAAAGATTTAATAAAGTTAATTTGTTACAAAACAAAGCCAAACACATGCTGTCAAATGAGGTGGACAGAACACTGAAATGAATGGAAGGGAACACTGGGGAAATCCTTCATCTTCTAAAGAAATGAAGCCAAGAATGCAGGCTGACACACTACAAGAGTTTTTATTTCTCTAAGAAACCAAGGAAGCTACACAGCATCAAAGAATGCTAACCTCCTGATGGGAGAATGTCTTTTTGTATGCTGTGAAAATATGTTGCTCTGATTGGTTAATAAATAAAGCTGTTTGGCCAATAGTGAGGCAGAATAGGGTTAGGCAGGACATTCTAACTAGAAAGGAGGAAGGAGAAAGGTAGAACATAGGAGACATTGCCAGCTGCCACCATGAGAAGCAAGATGTAAAGTACTGGTAAGCCACAAGCCATGTGGCAAAGTATAGATTTATAGAAATGGGTTAATTTAAGGTGTAAGATCTAACTAGTGAGAAGCCTGAGCCAATAGGCCATACAGTTTGTAATTAATAAAAGCCTCTGTGTGTTCATTTGGGTCTGAGTGGCTGCAGGACCACAAGACCATGGGAGTCGGGTGGGCACAGGAAAACTTCTAGTCACAACCTTCCTTAGCCTGTAGTTTAATTCTTAATTTGAGTGTGAATATGGAAAGGGAAGGAAGGCATCCTAGTTACCATTTCATCACTTGAAGAGACACCATGATCAAGGGAACTTTTATAAAGCATTTGACTGGGGGCTTGCCTACAGCTTTAGAGGGTTAGTCCGTTATCATCATGGCAGGCAGCCTGCAGGCAGGCATGGGCCTGAGAGCTTACATCCTGATCTGCAGGCAGCAGGCAGAGAGAAATACACTGGGCATATCATGGGCTTTTGAAACCTCAAAACCTAATCCCAGTGACACACCTCCTCAAACAAGGCCACACCTCCTAATCCTTCCCAAGCTGTTCTACACCCTGGTGACTAAGCTTTCAAATATATGAGCCTATGGGGGGGGGCCAGTCTCATTCAAATCACCACAGAGAGTAAAGGAAGCCCATGCTTCAGCACTTGGAATGAACTCAGTGCTATTCCAAAGGCTTTAGAATATTAGCCCATTTAATTCTTAAAACTGTCCATTGAAGAGGTGAGATCTCATCAGACAAAAAAGGAAATGGGGGCACAGAGGAGCTCAATTGCCCAAAGGTGCCACAGGTGAGGTTTGGTGCAGCGTTTCTTCTTTCCCCATGGTACTGCCATGTGTCTCTTTTGCTATAGTAAGCTGTTCAAACTTCCAATTAGCACATCTACTCATTGGAGGGGATAAAAGGCCTTGGCTGTTCAACAAAACCCTGAAGAATGAATGAGTAAGAATCATGTTTCAGTTCAACTACAATGCTCATGTTATCTGTGCTGCTTGCTTGCTTTTTGAACACCAGATTTAACCCAGTTTTAGGTACCTTCTTGATTCAACTGGATAAATGAGCTGCTAAAGTCTATCAACAATGGCCCATCATGTTCATTTACCAGCAGGGTTGAGTTAAGTTTGTCAACAAGGCCAACGTTATCCACAAAATAAAGTGAAGGGGATGATTTATTGCATCCTTTCCAACACTCATGTTCTGTGGTCACATATGTCTAACCTCTGAGTGGCTGTTAGTGGTACTTTATTTTATAACCACATATGTATGTCCTTGACCTTACCCATTCAACTCTGGAAAACAGAGAGACTGAGCGATGCAAGCCATCTTCTGCCAACAAAACAATTGCTGACAAGTCATCTCCTCATTTGGAGAACAAACTCTCTTTCATTGTTACTGTTACTTTTCGTATACATGTGTGCTATGTATGGGTAGTCACAGGCGCGTTGGCAGACATGCGTGTGCATATGTATGGAGAGCCAAGACACTTTGGATGTCTTCCTTGATTGCTTTCCACCTTCTGTATTAGGCAGGCGTCTCACACTGAACCTGTAACTCATTATTGCAGCTAGTCTGGCTAGGCAGCTCAGTCTTTGCCTCTCTGGAACTGATGTCATATGTGGGTCACCTCACCCATTCAGCTTTTATATGGATTCTGGTATCTGAATTCCAGTTCTTCTGCTTTCACAGTGAGCATTTACTACACATTCAATTCTCCAGCACCATTGTTATTACTAGATTTTAGGGAGGGAAAAAGTAATTTATGTGCAAGAAAATGCCCACAAATTGATCACAGCTCTGTTTCATTATTATATAAACACATATAATTTAGACCTAAATCACAATATGTATCTTTCCCATAGCTCTAGCAAGGTTCTTTTATATTATTTTTGGGCCCTTCTCCTTGTTACCCTGTAGGCAACCATTTTTTCCTCCTGATTTCTGTAGATTAGTTTTTCTAAGAACACACCTGCTTTTTAATTGCCAAGTAATGCAATGTAATACAGCCCATCAGAGAAATAAATAGTACTGCCTTTGAAGTTGTAATTTGGGGTCTAAATTCCCTAAGACATGGGTTAATCTGACTGTATAAAATATAATCCCAGTAGTCAAATGATACCATGGCAATTTTGTCACCTTCTGGAATATTGACTTTTTTTAATGTCTTCTGAAAGACTCAACGGCAAATCTAGATACCTGGCCTGGGAGTTTCAGGTTTTGTTAGTGAGTTTGCAGGGGTTTCTATAAATCACAGGCTACCTTTGTGCTCCTTCTTTTTTTACTCACAGAAATGAAGAGTTGAACTGATGGTCTCTAATGATGGTGAGCACTCTCTTTGTTGTTTTCTCAGAACACTATAACTCAAAACTAGATGTCATTACACCTGGGAAAAAAATCATCCTTCAGATTATATGGAAATTTATGTGATTATTATATAAATTACTCAGAAAACAAAAAAAATTAGCCATTCTCTTAGTTGGTATCTATATTTTATTTTATCTAATATCTTTTCCAAAAAGCATCACTAGAGAAAGAAAACCAGCTAACTAAAGAAACAAACAAAAAATCTCAAATATGCCAGGTCACAGCTGCTGTTTAAGAAACACTGCTAAGCTCAACATTTTAAAAATAATACTTTATTAATATCTCTAGCAGTTTTAAATTGACTAGATTCCACTAGGCAGATCTCCCCTTGCGATGGTTTGAAAGAAAATGGCCCCCAAAGGGAGTGGCACTATCAGGTGGTATGGCCTTGTTGGAGGAAGTGTGTCACTGTGGGGGTGGGCTTTGAAGTTTCTTCCACTCAAGCTTCCCTCAGTGTGTCTGCCAATCAACTTCCTATTGCCTGCAAGATGTAATACTCTCAGCTCCAGCACCACATCAGCCTGTATGCCAACATGCTCCCCACTACTGTGGATGATTGATTGATAAATAAAATGCTGATTGGCCAGTAGCCAGGCAGGAAGTATAGGCAGGACAGACAGGGAGGAGAATTCTGGGAAGTGGAAAGCTGAGGCAGAGAGATGCTGTTGGCCGTCGCAATGAGGAAGGAGCAGGATGTAAAGTACCGGTAAGCCATGAGCCACGTGGCTAGATATAGATTAATAGAAATGAGTTAATTTAATATAGAAGAACTAGAATGCAAGAAGCCTGAGCCATTAGGCCAAATAGTTTAAATAATATAAGCCTCTGTATGTTTATTTTATAAGTGGGCTGCGGGACTGCCGGGGTTTGGTGGGACCCGAAGAGAAACTCTCCAGCTACACCCCACCATGATAATGTACTGAACCTCTGAAACTTAAGTGAGCCCCCTTAATTAAATGTTTCCATAAAAGAGTAGCCATGGTCATGGTGTTTCTTTATAGCAATAAAAACCCTCACTAAGACAAACCTCAAAAATTTCTAACTTGGTAACTGCTGTTTTCCTGGGAGTATATAGATACTTTAGTTGCCACGCAATGCAGTGTAATACAGCACATCAGAAAAAGACAAATAGTACTGTTTGAAATCTTGGGTCTAACTTACTTATCTAATACTTGGATTGATCTAACAGTATAAAACGTAATCCGGTAGTCAAATGGTAATTTCATCGCATGCTGGAATGAATATTGATGGAAGCGACAGTGTGGGGAGTAATTTGAAGGCCTCCTCACTCTTGTGTCTTGAATCAGGTCTTGGCGAGTCTAGAGCAGCTGAAAAAGGTTGGATATGTCTTTCTATGCAGCTTCTCAGCATGGTTTGTGGTTGGTCTTCCTCACGATATGATGGTTGTAATGCTCACATGTGCCTGCTGTCTGGCTAGCCCCTAAATGAAGTAAAATAGACAACAAACCCACAAGGTGATAGGTCTCCTAAGCCCTATCACAGGAGTTATGAAGCATTGCTTATCACTGTCTCCAGAGTTTGTTGGCTGTGTAGTCAGGACGCCAACCTAGATCCAAGAGTAATTAGTAAGGAACTTGCAGCCATCTTTAACCTAACCCAGTGAAGCCCACATTTTGAGACCTGTCTGAGGTCATCTCATTTATGAACTCAGCAAATTTTACTTAATAATTTATCATGTAAGATTAAGTCATCTATTAGTCCATCAGTCAATTATAACATCAGGAATCTTACAATGTTTGAATATGGGATGTTGACTAAGTCACCTACCTATTTAAAAGTTGTTGTTTTTTTTTAATCTGTAAAGTCTGCTCCATCCCTTCTAGAAGTACTGTATGGAAGTGATGTACTAATTTGTGAGAATATGAAACCATGAAAAAAGTCACATATTTGTAAGACATTATCAAGATGACTCTTTTTCTTCTGAAAGACAATGAAGCAAAATATATGAATTGTTAAAAATAATGAAATTCATCGAGTTGGTTCCTAGTTATTACCTTCTCCAGGTGTCTTGAAGGCATTCATTCATAGTTTCCTTTCCTTTTGAAAATGCCCTCTGACTTGCTGATGAGCTGCCACACATGTCTATAACACTAGCACCGATCTCCACCTGAATGGTGTTATTATATATTCCTGGGTTGATCTTTCTGTCTTCTGCCTCTTAAGCAATGGGAGTCTCTGTAGAGACTCAAAATTTCCTCAGTTCCCATAGGGCTATCAGCATTTTAGCAGCCATCACAATAAGAGAATGACTAGACAAGTAAGCTTTGGGTGTTGAGATGACAATTGAGTTATTTGCCATTCTTATCTTGAAATGTCTTTCCTTTCACAGTTCTAACGACTTATTACCCATGTGGAACTTAAACTATAGAACTTGTGTTGGAACTCAGTACCTCCTGAAGCACCCGTTTTGCCCAGTTCCCTTTCCCTGATCATGGCCTCTTACAACTGTTGGAAAGCCCTAGCAATCCTTTGGAGTCATGTCTTTGGGACATGGTCCATTCTGTCAGTTTGTACTGTCTTTGTTTTGGATCAGAGAGTCAGCGAACCACTTGCCTGTTAGAAGACTCTCCTAGGGTGGCGTGGGTGGTACCCCATGCCTACGGTAGGAATTGCAGACTCCTAAAAACTATGTTCTAGTTGTGTCCCTATGTTCTTTCTGTCCCATTTTTCCAGCAGCATGAGCTTCCAACACCATACTCATGTAAGTCCTAAAAGCTGATGTGTTATGTCTTCAGCCAGTCAATATTTTACACAAAACCACATGGGCATATTGCTAAGATGATGATTAAATTCAGGTCAAAACAGAAACTCTGCATTGCTAGACAGTCCCCAGGTGATATGAATTCCTCTGCTTGAATTTCTCTCAGAGGATCAAGGCTCACTCCCTTAAGTATATGAGGTGAACTTCCTCATGCCTGAACATGACTCATTTTCTTGCCTTGAAAGGTCTGTACCTACTTCATTGTTTGCTGAATTCCTATATTCTGAAGACCCAGATCAAATGCTGTCTCCTTGAAGATTTCTACCTTGTTTATCCTCTATTTCCTTACATCCCTTTATAGATATTTATCTTGATACTTTCACATTTTTGAGCCTAAGTCGTGTGTGTTTTTGAACGTCTAACATTTCCACTGTAGTTTAGTTGGAAATAAAAACTTGTGCTGAAAATAACTATTATGATGTGTAAAGATAGATTATATATTAAATAATGTATTGGCAAAATATCTAGAAATTCCCATGGGACTACAGAAGGATGAGATTTCCTATATGTCATTATGTGCTATTTTTTAGGGGCTTGTACAGAGTGATGTACAATACATATCTGGTGAGATAATTTTGAAGAATTATCTGAGGTCCAAGAAATTATTATGAACAAAATTGGTCTGATTGTCATCACTTTTAGTCCCTGTTGGAAAATTTGCTTGGCCATAAATTATCTTCCTTGAAGGAAGTATAATATTTACTATCTTATTTAATGATCCAAAAATCTGTACTGAATCAGACGTGGAAATGTTAAAGTAATTACATTTGGAAGTCAATTTAATGAATGTCCAATATGTGAAAGCATTATTTCTGTAATCTTTTTTATTGCCAAATTTATCATTTTTATTGTTAATTTACTTATGTTATATAGTTCTAGGATGAATTATAATCTCTAGCCCCCACCCCCAGTTTTTCAAGAATGAAACACAGAAAGCTTTTGTTAGAATGGATCCCTATACTTGCTACAGGGAAACAGTATGTTACTTATGTGCTTTGGATAATTTCTTAGTCTTGCCTTAATTATGTCATGAGTATATTTAAACACACATTTCCTTTTTTTTGCAGTCCAAATTCCTTCAACCTGATATCCACGGTGGCCACAAGAGTGGAATTGTGCTGTTTACAGTCATGTATTGACTGTGGTTTTCTAACTTCAGAATCCTGAGTTGGAAAGAGAAGTCTTTGTATAGTATGTTTGTACCTCACAAACAGTGGGAGGAATATACGTGACTGACACTGGCCAGTGCATGACTTTGGCCAACGTATGCCTCTCTGAGATGCAGAATGGGAAGTAACAGATGTCATTCGTTAACATTACAAGGAAGGGTTTTCCTGTCAGAATATGCAGAGAAAATTTGTAGGAAGAATGCAACATCTGATTAAAGTACCAAAAACTTCTGAGTAGACTTCAGTTCCTACTAAGAATTTTTTGAATGATTTTTGGCTTAAATTTTTATAGTATACACTGTTACAAAAACCTCCAAATAAAAAATTAAATAACACAAACCTTAAAGTGAAGCTTTGCAAGAGTAAGTAAGTCCAAAGCTGCTTCCTGTGATTGCCAAAACCACGCTCGCTACCTGAGGACTAGTCCTTCCTGATTCCAAGTTTACTGAGTTGTGGAACTTCATGAGTTGAATGGATGTAGATTTATATCAGTCTCTTTTGAGTCTGAAATGAATAATTGGAGAGAAACTGTCATGACGATTCAAACACTGCCTGGTGTTCTTAGCCCTGTAACACAGAGGGAGGGCGAGTGTGAGCCGCAAAGGTGAAGAACAAAGAGCTGTGTGTAACCTCTGGAAGTGGAAACCATCAAAATACCAATCAGTCCTATGGATGACTTGGGATTGTTTTCCCCGATTGGTTTACAATGAAACAAATTTTACTTCTCCAGCCCACTAATGACTATGAGAAATTATTATTAAACATACTGTCTGCCATGCCACAGTTAATTCTTTATTTTAAATTTGGAGCCATTGGGGGAAAGGAGCAAAGTTAAGTGTTCACTTTTCAGTGTGGGAAAAAAATCTAGGAGATCCTAGGTCCCAACGTCATATTAAGCAGTGGAAATCAAATCCAGAGCCTTATACATGCTAAGCAAATGTTCTCCACTGTGACCTACATCCCTAGCCCTCTCTGATTGTGATTGAAGAATGGGTAGGTGTGTCTTGACAGATGACTGACTTACTAATAGACTCTGCTACTGTAACAATTGAGTTAGAACCGATCTGTAGCTATCAAGCAGACTCTACCGGGTAAGCCAAACAGCTAGATTTTGTCAGGATAGTAACTGTACATTATATACTAGATAGGTTTGTGATTCTAGAGGCAAAATGAAATTTTCCTTTCATAAACGTGGACAGCGTGGACCAGAGTGGTCTTAGTTTATTGAAGCATGATTCTTTTGTAGCTGTGTTGTTCGCTTGCTGGCCTTGTTGCCTTTCATGGTTATGGGATGTGCTATTCCTGAACAACTGGACTGAAACTGCCCGGTAACACTTTGCAAAGACCTAGCTGAGAGCTGTGAATTAATAACATAACACATGTAGGCTTCTTCTGTTTGTATATTTTATTTCTTATACTTGTGGATGTGTGTGTCTGATATCTGTGTATGGGTGGGCACGTGGAGGTTAGAAGACAACTTTGTGGGGCTCCAAGGGTTGAACTTAGGTTGCCAGAGGCCTTCACTACTGAGGCATCTCAGCAGCCCCACATGCAGACTTTGTGGAGAGTAAAAGCATGCACCCCAGGGAAGGGAAGGTGAAGCTTTATTTTTACATCTAAGGGGCAGGCAGGAGTGGTGAAAATGGTTAACGAAACACCAAAATCATGAATTTGATACTCATGTTTCGTGTCTCAGTTAAAAAATATAGTTGACATAAAGAACCCTAAAGCAAAAAAGAATAGGAATCCTTCCTTCTACCTCAGCCAAGAGTGGTAGAGAGAAGAATTCTAGGGCTATAACAGAATAGCAGAGAAAACAGCCTTTTCCTTGCTGATGACTACTACACTGACTAGTAACAAAAGAGAAACTCCTTCCACAGAGTTTGTGTGTGTGTGTGTTTTAATGCGTTTGTTCATTTGTTGTATTAATTCATTTAATAAAATCTGCTGTATGGGAGACAAAAAAAAAAGATTACTTTTTTGTCTTCTTTTGTTCCAGGTGAGTCTGGAAGTCATGATCATCCTGCCTCAACCTCCTAGGTGCTAGGATTACAGATGTGCTCCACTTTGCCTGGCAAACTAAAGATTTTCATTAGTAAATTCATTAGTAAGCATTGCATCTGTCTAAGAAAGGAAAGGAAAAGCACCACACACAGATGACCACAGGGACTACATGAGGCACTGGGAAAGAATTACAATCTGCAAGGAGGATGAGCAATACAACAGAGATATAAGTGGTGTGCCGGAGAAAATGTTCTCTGCCATTTCTAGACACTCAGAGACCCGCAAGCCATTTGCATAGCACTATTGGACTGCGAGGCTGGTGCTGTGGCTTCCTGTTGAATCTCTTCTGAAAATCCTGCATAGTGCTCTTTCTACTAGAAAGCTTTGGTCTATCCCATAGAAATCATTTCCACGTTGCTGAGGGGGCATTGATTGGAAACAAAAGATAAAAACAGCATCCTGGCTTTTGGAGCCAGGGTCATTTTAGCACTAGAATTAAATTATGCCAATATTCTTTAAATTCCAGGCGCTTGTCCTGTGAAATCCACACATCACTCTACCTCCCAACCCCTGACCTGTGGAAACAGTAACTTTAGTTACAGGATTATTACACCATATGATCATTCAAGAATACTTCAGGAAGATCACATAACTATTAAAAAGATCGTGGTCTTTAGACTTGCTTCTTTGGGAATTGAACTGACAAAGTCAAATTCCTTTGAGATGCTAGGTTGATCTATATTGTTCCTCTCTCCTTCCCCTCTTCTTTCCCCTTTTCCCTTTTTTTTTCTCTCAACAACAAGGCAAACTCAAGGCTGTCTGGGTTGAGGTATTTTTCTTAACAAAGGTTTTTGCTAATAGAAGAGATAAGTCACTAGGTTTCTTATACTGACACATTGGGCTCTAAAAGATATTCAAAGAGAGTTCTAAACCTTGTGTTTTTATATACAAGCAACCCAGTACCACCAGTGTCCTCTAAGTAGGTACAGGGACTCTGGCCTGGTTTTGTTTTGAAACCCAAGGTAATAGAGAAACAAACAAACAAAAATGACAGTGGGTTCTAGACGTGAAGGCAGGGTCAGAAGAGAGGAAAGGATGAGTTTTTCTATACCTATCCTCTTTTAAGACTGTAACATAACAACTGGAAGGCACTTCTTAAAGCTATTAAATGACAAAACACACACACACACACACACACACACACACACACACACAC
>CABHPR010139442.1:12684-28255 GCA_902168415.1 Peromyscus melanophrys | reverse complement strand
TGTGTGTGTGTGTGTGTGTGTGTGTGTGTGTGTGTGTGTGTGTGTGTTCCACATGAGTGCAGTTCCCAAGGTGGCCAGAAGAGGGCGACAGATCTCCTGGGGCTGGAATTATGGTTGTTTGTGAACCACCAGTGTGGGTGCTGGGAAATGAACACTCTTCCTTTGGCAAGGCAGCAACCACTCTTCAGCACTGTGCCCAGCTCTCCAGCGCCCCCCAGAGGTGACAGTTGCCTGATGCATGTGCTATAGTGGGACCTAGTCCAGGGGAATGCCTTGTCTACTTTACCTAATGATGATATATTCAATATACAGTAGAAAAACTCTAAGAAACTGGCCAGTAGAATGCTAGGAAAACCTTGAAGCTAAGCTATTAAAGAAACACGCTCATACATTTTGCTTGTCACTCCCCAAAGAAATATTGCTTTGTTACTGATGGTTAAAGAAAGTTATATGGAAACATGGAGGCCCTGACAAAGGGACCTCATGCATGATAGTGGTCATGCTCACTAGCCTGAGGTAGCAAAGTAAGGAAAATTGAATGTATTAACAGGGATTTAGCAAGTATTTTCATTGTATGGTACTTCTCCTCATCCCTTATCCATGGAGAGTTCTAAGAACCATATGAATGCCAGAAACCACAGAGGTGACAAATTCTGATGTTATTATATGTTCCTTATATGTACATGATATGATAAAATTTAATTTGTAAGTTAGGCACAATGAGAGATTAATTATGGCCAATAACAGAATATGCGTGGCAGTGCACTATAACAGAAGTTACGTGAAGGTGTGCTATGTATGTATATATGCACGCATATATATGCATATATATATATATTAAATCTTTCAATATCTCTTTCTGGTTTATACTCAGCCTTCTCGTGATGGTATGAGTTGTTGCAGTGTTTGTGTGATAAGATGAAGTAATGTGAAAGACACACACACACACACACACACACACACACACACACACACACACACATTGTGATGTTAGGTGACTGTGTAAGGGTTACATCTCACAAGTACCATGAAACAGCAGCAGTCTCAGAGCAGAGATGACTACAAAGTGGTTCACGAGGGGGTAGCATACACAGTGTGGTTGCGCTGGGTTAAGGGACCCTTCACACCTAGGGCAGGATATGGCAGGATAGTGGTCGATTTCACCATGCCACTCAGAATACCACACAAGTTAAAACTTACGAACTGTTTGTCTCTCGAATTTTCCATTTAGTATCAGATCACTGGACCACAGGTACTGAAACTACAGGAAGCAAGGGCATGGATAAGGCGATCACTGCGCTCCTTCACTGCGGCAGAGGCTCTTGACCTCTCTCCCGTCCTATCGGGATTCTACCCACAGCTCCACGCTGGTCACAGCTTCTCTCCCACTCATCATTCTCTCTGACATCTCAGCTGACGTGAAATAAGGGCTTCCCTTGGCCTGCGACATTCAGAGCTATTCTTTATGGCATGGCTTGAACTAACTGAACTCCGCTGCTTGCTCAGCACTGGCAGCTAGATCCAGAGAGCGTTTTGACAGTTGGTCCAAGTTTTCCCTTTCTTAAGACGTCTCTTAAAAATTCTATCTAAGGGGAGGCTCAGTTTAGACATTCGTTTTGACCCCACACTCTTGTAATTAATCAGCACTTGGAAAGGCCTTTGCTTAGCTACTGCTACGCTTCATCCCAGCATATGAACTTCCTGGTGGACCGCACATAGCAGGGGTCCCTTAACCCTGCAGGGTCTTCTCAATCACGTCCTGTGTCAACTTCCCTTACCAAAATAGAAAAGTCAAGAGAGACTGTCACCTTCCCAGTGGCCAGGGACACTGATGCATGCACCACTGTTTCCCAGTGAGCTCAGAGCTCAGAGCCTGGCCTTTCTGGGGGGATATGTTTCTGAAGGCTCCCCCACTTCCTCCCTCCTTCCCTCTCTCCCTCCCCCTCTCTCTCTTAAGCTTTTTGTTGACCTACCCTGTTTTCTGCTCATATCTGCAAAGGAAATGAGCACCTTCTCTTTGGCTGAGTGTTCTTCTAAGGCCATGAGTCTTGCCTGTCTCTGCTCATGGCAGCCGCCTGCCTGGGACCATCTCACAGTTGTTACCGCTCACCATTCTACACCAATGGGTGGTTTTAAAAAAAAATACCAGTGATGCAGGGGTTCTCATCATCATCACATCATACAGTAACTAAAAATGTAAGCCTCTTCCAACCGGTAAGAACTTTCAATGCTGACACGTGACATCAGACATGAGACAGGGCTCCGGGTCTCTGTTTTCTTCGTTGCTCTGTACCCATCAGCTTGGCTGACACAGTGTTTTGAGGAGCTGTCCTTTTTAAAGAGGCTGCCCCTGCAAACCGTGTTGTATAGTTTCTCTCTGAAAATAAGTTTTTCCTGTTCAGGTTCAAATCACTTTACCTCATTATGGGCTATTAGCATATTTTACCTGTTAATGAAGATGTCCTTAGAGATGACCCTGTGAAGGGCTCTCCAAGTCACACGGACACCAATCAGGAAGGATGTGATATGTCACCAAAGCAGAGGTCAGGACTTTGACTCTGTTCCAGCCTCCATCACTGTCGGGGCAAGAGTCCTTGGGCTTGTGGGGGTGGGGGCGTTGACTTCCTCCTGGCTTCCATCATGGTAAAATGGGATGGTAATTATAATACCCATTTACCTTCCAGGTGCACTTTTTAAAATATCAAGTGGCATAACATACTCAAATATGTCTGATGAAGTAAAAATGTCAGAGGGTATTAGAAAGTCTTGCACCCTCCGACCTTGTAGAGGTGTGTGGCAACATACAGAGTATGTTTACATCCGGTAGTCAGAGATTCTGTGCCTGGAGAGGGCTCTAGAAATATTCACAGCAGGCCATCAGCATCACTGGTGTGACAGATACCCAAAACCCACCCCCACCCCCACCCCGTGTTTAAATATCTTCTATCGGTGTGAACGTGCACTGTTGCCCATGGCTTGGAACAAGCAGTCATAGATGTTCTTCAGCGCTTGGTTTCCTGGCTGCTCCGCAGTGAACCTCCAGCTGTCATGAACTGTGACGTCACAGACTCAAAAGACTCCAGAGACTGTGACCTCCTTGAACCTCTGAAGCCGTGAGCCCGAACGAAGTCTTTCCCCGTTTAACGATGATTTATCTTGGATTCTTGTTAGAGAAACAGAAAGTCGACCAGCAGGGGAAGAGGCCAGCCGGGGAGGAGAGAGGCTTCCTTTCTTTATCTTGGGGACTTTTACTCCAAGACACAGCGCTGCTGACCCGGATTGCAGGTGGAGGGACCTCAGCAGGCTGGTGGGTTCCCTCACATGTGCTTCTGTCCTCTGCATGCTCCGACACCGGCTAACTTTGGAATCCACAGCTCCTGCGAGCATTTCCCCCCATGGGCAGCATCCCGTGTTTGCTTCCAGCCTAGCGAAGCGCCTCGGATTCCTCAGTTGTTATACTCCAGGGAAGCTGCTTCCACAGCTCTCCTTGAGGACAAAGACCCTCTCAGATCCTTGATGCTGAGCTGTCAACATGCCTGGGAGCTGTGAACTGAACTGAGACTTTACTGTACCGGAAAGGAGCGGCACATGCGTAGTTAGAATGATTCTGCCGCCCCTTGATGCTTGCTTGGAGGTGGACACGAGACCCAGAGTAGAAACGCTTGGGGGATGGGGGGGGTCATGCAGAGGTTTTGCATGCAAGGTCCTGCCTCGAGTTCAGCATTCACTTACTAACGATGTGTTTCCCATCTACCCAAGGTGCCTGGTGATGGGGTTACTGCGTTAACGGCTGTGAGGACCACTATGGCCGCTTTTGGTGGGCACGGGCTGCAGGGATACCCGGGTGGGTGTCTGCGTCTGATGCACACGACCTGTGGACGCTGAGTCAGCACCAGTGAGGCGGAGGTGCTGCCGACTCTCACCCGGAAAAAAAACGCTTTCTGGACCCTGCAGCGTGGCTCCAGTGACACCTGCCCGCGGTTTACGCACCGATCTGTGACCGGAAATGGCAATCCCTGCGTGCCAGGAGTCTGGCTTTCTTCCTTTGTTTTTGCCTCTTCTGGAGAATAGCAGAGTAGAGAGACAAATCAGCCATACATGCTTCCTAGAGAGGACACCATTGAATAGTGTTAATTCTCCTCCAGCCACGACGGAAGCACTCTGACTTCACCTGAGTTAAAAAACAAATTCAAATAAAACACCTGATACAAATACAGAAGTGACTGTTGGCAAAATTCACGCCATGTTTCAAAATTAATTCCCAAGCTCGCTGGCATTTACTTTTGCTTTAGAAAGGGAAAAATGGCCTTCCTTTTCAGTCTTTAACTGTATTTGACTATTACAGAGGGAAGTTAGAGTGTATGGAATACAGAAATTGAATTATAATCTAGTACAATGAACTTCTCTTTCCAGAAAGTCAAATGCTGTTTGCACTGAAGCTGACATGTTCCTTTGGGATCCGGCTAAAGATTTTACCCTTCTTCCTCATATACTCCACAAATTAAATTGTCGCGACTTAATTCAACTTCATTCATTTTCTTTTTGTACAGACGCGGCTATTATAGTAATCAGGCTCTCCGAGACAAAAGTGGGTCATGCCTTTCCAAAGACAGTTTAGAGTTCACAAAGGATGACTAGAAGTCACTGAAAAAATAACATCCAGGCATTTGATGAAGGTAGCAAAAATCTGATTCTGCCTAAAGTGGTACAGGAGCCGGTGAGTTTGGAGATTAGGGCCCATGGATTCATTACTTTAGAAAGTCCTCTGGCTATTTAGCGAGCTTCTCATCAATATCTACTTTTTTTCTGATTACAATCATTACTCTAAAAATGTACGTAGAGGGAGCTGGCTTGCTCTGCAGTAGGACTATGTTGGAAAACCCAGCAGAGCGCCCTCCCTGGCCTGGTTGGGCCACAGTGTCTCCCAAGACAGAGTTTTCAGCTACCAATAACTAGTGTGTTTCAAAGAGAAGCAGAGTTAGACAGCCACCCATGCAATAAAGGCATTTTATTGTGAGATGCTGTTACCGTAGAGGTAAAACCACACTCAGCTCCAAATGCAGCAAAGACAGTTGCAGGTTTACAACAAAAACATTGTGAGGGGGCAGTGGATGTGATGTCAGAAGGCGGGGCGTCCAAAGCAGGGAATTCATGGGGCTGGAGACATGGCTCAGCAGTTAAGAGCACTGGCTGCTTTTGCGGAGGACCCGGGTTTGATTCCCAGCATCCACATTAAAGTTCACAGCCCAGCCGCCTGTAACTCCAGTTCCAGGGGATCTGACTCCCTTTATTGGGCTCCATGGGCATTGCATGCACGTGGTGTGCATATAGGTGTATGATTCAGGTACATAAGTATTTTTATTAAGAATTAAATAAAGTATATGCCAGTTTGAAACCCTTTTTTGTGGTGCCTGTTCCTCTCCTGAGCTGGTCAGAGCTGCAGACCATAGAACACAACCTCTCTTGAGCAGGAGCAGGGCTGAGAGCCAAGCTCATGACTGCACGGATGAGAATTCTCTGACCGTCCTGGTAGACCTTGTATTGAGATTGATCACTTATGAGTCACAGAACACTTATGAGTTACACAGTTACACTTATGAGTAACGGCGAGGCGAGGTCAGCCTGCCCCAGTCAGCCGTGGTGGTGTCGCACTTGTGGGTGTTCTAAGCCACCATCTGCTGTCACTTTTCTCTCTTAGGCTGGATATTGAACTTAATGGTCTTAGGTTTATAAAAACTGAAATTCATGTCTTGGGACAATGTCTGTCATGTTTAATAAATAGGCTGAATGTTAGATTTTTTCTTCCTAAGCTAAAACTTAATAACTTAACCAACTAATTGTTGTTGTGAGTTTACCGTGCTCTGGGTGTGAGGAATGTGTGTGGGGTGTGTGTGTGTGTGTGCATGTGTATGTGGTGTGTGTATATATGTGCTGTATGTATATGTGTGGTGTATGTATGTATGTATTGTGTGTGGTGTGTATGCAGTGTGTGTATATATGTATTGTGTGTGTATGGTGTGTGGTGTGTATATGTTGTGTATATTGTGTGTGTGTTGTGTTGTGTTGTGTATGTGTTGTATGTGTATATATGTGTATGTTATGTGTGTGTGCATTGTGTGTGTGTGCATTGTGTGTGTGTGTTGTGTTGTGTTATGTGTGTGGTTTGTATGGTGTGTGTATGGTATGTGGTATGTGTACGTGTTGTGTGTGTGCATTGCATGTGTATGTGTGTTTGTTGTGGTGTGTGTGTGGTGTGTGTGATGTGTGGCATGTGTATGTGTTGTGTGTACGTGCATTACATGTGTGTGTGTGTTGTGTGTGTGTGTGTGAGCATTGTGAGGGTGTCTTCTGTGCTCAACGAGAACGAAATAACAGTGGTAAAAGCTGTGAGGAGAACAGAGAGGAAAGGAGGGCAGAACAGTGGAGGTGACCTTTGACCCAAGACCTGGACGAGGTGAAAGGTGAAGAGCCCAGGCACGGACGGCCACACTGACTGCATTTCCTCTTGCTGTAGACAGACGGCTCTGCACTCTGCTGTTTGATCGGGTCACTGGCTCTCCGGACCATTCTGCTCAGATCCATCTCAGTCCTGGGCCCTCCACAGGGCACACATTTGGTACCGAGGACAGGTCGAGGAGGCCGGCCCTCTCAGCCTCAGTTTGTCACGCCTGCTGCCCACTCCCCTTTTGTTTCTGCCTCTGGCTCCTCACTTTACATTTACCTTGACTGGTTTTTGTCAACTAGACACAAACCTTTGCAAATCTGGGGAGAGGGATCTCAGGTGAGAAACCGCCCACTGTGGGTGGTGTGACCCCTTGGCAGGTGGTCCTGGGTGCTGGAAGAAAGCAGGCTGAGCAGCCATGGGGAGCAAGCCAGTGAGCCCTGCTCCTCCCGGGCCCCTGTGAAGCTCCTGCCTCCAGGTTCCTGCCTGATTCCCTTCACGATGGACTTTTCTTCCTGGCCACAAGAATATATTAGAGAGATTCAGCTGTATATTAAAGCTATACTTTGACCGGCCAAGGGTCTGTCAAAAGGCAAGCCATTTATTATGAATATTTGGTGTTATCCAGCTTTTAATATTTCAGCAGTCTTCTGCTATGAAATTCTTGCATGCCCTCATATTCCCAGACCATTTGGCTAATAGTTCAGCTCCTCACACCTGCTTAACTTCTAGGTAACTAACTACCCTGCTGAGCTTAGGAGACAAGCAGGCTGTAGATGCATAGCTTTGTTTCTTGTGCAAATGAAGCTCAGACCATCCCCTTCCTTCAGGCCTAGGGTCATGGCAGAGAGATTGACTGAGGACAGTAGGGTTTTTTACATAACCAGATGCAGTAAGGACTGGAGCAGAATTCCGGAGGCAGACACAGAACCGAGTGGCCAGAGAGAGGAGAGGAAGACAGAGGTTCTGTAGAGGATAAAGCAGATCTTGGGTAGAGTTTTCTGAGAGCCAGGAGTAAGGAGCTAAGAAGGCGAGATGGAGGACGAAGGGACAGAGGACATAGATCAGGTCAAAAGCACAGGAGCTTACTAAAACTATGAGGACAGGAAAACTGGACACAGAGAGGAGCTGAGTGTGAGGACAGGGCTGAAACTGTGTGGATAGAATTGGCTTAGAAGAATAAAGTGAGTGGACTAAAGAACTCAGTGTGTCTAGATTCATTCCCGCACCACTGGTAGTGTCCCTTCTGGGCCCCCTGGGATAGTATAAGATTAAGGCTGGTCCTATCATATTATACAAAAGACTCTGATCCGGCTGTGTCAGCCAAACAAACCCTTCCCTCCCCTGGTGGCTTTGGTCATGGTTGTAGCTGGAGAGTTTTCTCTCCGGGTCCCGCCAAGTCCCGACAGTCCACTTATAAAATAAACACACAGGTGCTTATATTATTTAAACTGTTTGGCCTAATGGCTCAGGCTTCTTGTTATCTAGTTCTTACATCTTAAATTAATCCATTTCTATAAATCTATACCTTGCCACGTGGCTCGCGGCTTACCGGCATCTTCACATGCTGCTTGTCATGGCGGCGGCTGGCAGTGTCTCCCTTCGCCTTCCTGTTCTCTCAGTTCTCCTCTCTGTTAGCCCCATCTATACTTCCTGCCTGGCCACTGGCCAATCAGTGTTTTATTTATTGACCAATCAGAGCAACACATTTGACATACAGACCATCCCACAGCACATGGTCTTTATCACAGCAATAGAAATCAAACCAGAAGAACATTTAAACAGACCTTTTTCCATTTTATTCTTCGCTTTTAGATAGTCTACCATGTGGTCTTTAGTCAGTCCGTAATATGTTGGACACACTCCCTGTCTTGCTTGGATCTTCCTATCCCCATTTTAGAGATGAGCAAATTCCCACAGGCTAGTCCTGAGTTCCCTGCTTTATTTGAAGAAAATAAAATTTTTGGTCAACTAACCTATTAGTTACTCATATCACTATTCTCTGAACAAAATTTTTATTTTGGTTGCTGGAAGTCAAGCCTGGGGCTTAGCAAATGCTCTACCCAGAAGTCACAAGCCCAGTCCTGCACTTTGTGAATTCCTTCGGCCATGTTACTCACCCTCCCTCTTCTGCTGTTATTCATCCTTATCTGCTTTTCATTTATCCTCTATCTAGGGATCAAATGCCTCATTGCCATTCTATGGGTGCTTATCCCTAAAATTTAACACACTTTAAAAAATATCCAATGATAAACAGCATTTCAATCCCGCTCTTGAAATTCAGAATATTTTAACTCTCACATCCCGCTCGCCATCTGCCAGGTTACAGTTGTCTGGAAGTTCATATGGCCCCAGATTTCAGCTGTAAAATTAGTCCACGTTGTTGTGTATTTATAGTCAGTGTTTACCCTTGCACTTCTGGTGTCGTGGATTGAGATGTCACATATGTTCATGTTTCCCATGGAAGTTAGCTGTTGCTTTCCTCCTCCTCCTCCTCCTCCTCCTCCTCCTCCCTCTCCTCCTCCTCCTCCTCCTCCTCCTCCTCAACTTCTTATACCTACTCACCTGTACTAATTTTTTCAGATTATAACAAATCACCCTAGGATAAGCAATTCAGCAGACAGAAACATACTATCCCACAGTTCTGGAGGCTCCTGTCTGAAATCAAAGTGTAGTGGGCTTGATTTCTCCTGAAGTCTGTCCCTTTGCTTGTGGAAGGCCACCTTCTCATGGTATACTTCCGGTGTTTAATGCTGATTGTCAATGCAACAGGATCCAGAGTCAGCGCTGGCGTGTCTGTGGAGGGGTTTCTAGACTGGGCTAACTAAGGGAGGAGTCCTGCCTTAAATGTGGGTGACACCATCCTGTAGCTAGAGCTTTCCTGCCTGGCCCACGGTCAGGATAAATCTCTTTCACCTGCCAGTCCCACAGCTGCTCAGACCCAACCAAGGAAGCACAGAGACTTATATTGCTTACAAACTGTATGGCCGTGGCAGGCTTCTTGCTAACTGTTCTTATATCTTAAATTAATCCATTTCTATAACTCTGTTCCTTGCCACATGGCTCGTGGCTTACCGGCATCTTTACAGGCTGCTTGTCCTGGCGGTGGCTGGCAGCGTCTGGCAGCGTCTCCTTCCACCTTCCTGTTCTTTTTATTCTCTCTGTTAGTCCCGCCTATACTTCCTGCCTAGCCACTGGCCAATCAGTGTTTTATTAGCAACACATTTGCCATACAGAACATCCCACAGCACCATCCCGTGGGCTGGGGTCCTGCACTGAATAAAGAGGAGAATGTGAGCTGGGCATCCATAACTCCCTGCTTCCTGACTGCAGGCGCAGGGTCCCCAGCGGTCTCAAGCTCATGCTGATAGACTGAGGCTCAGCTGGTACACTGACCTAAAAGTCACAACCTCAGGAGAGTGCCTTGGTTCTGGTCTCTGTAATGGACATTTCCTGCAGCCTTAAAAATCCTCACCTTCATCACAGAAAAGGGAATTGAGAAACAATTTTTAAAACTCACCCTGCATTCATCTGTGGCTTCAGGAATATGAAAAATGATCAGAAGTGGAAATCGCAGCTTTTCATATCACCTGGCAGCTGGAGCCTTTAAAGAAAAAGAAAGAAAATTGGATCAGAAACATTTAGACCCACGTGCTCAGGGGGCTTCAAAGCCCTGTTCCTAGACTCTTTTACAAAGGGGAAGTCTGGCCTGTGGAGGTTTTCACCACTGGCATTTAACAGAACAAAACGACACCATGGACACTTGAGTGGGTTTTGCCTGCTCCGCCCTCTCAGGATCCCATCCACCAGCAATTTCTATCGCAGCTGCACTTAGCATCTTTAGATCTGGAAATCGCTCAGCCTGCCCCTCCAGAGAATTCTATTTTATTGCCGTTGAAACTCGCTTAAACACCAATGGCTGTGGAGAGAAAGGAAACAGAGGATGTCTCTAATTCCTACCCAGAGTCAGGTGACCATGTGGTAGCTGCTCCGTCACTGTCCTAGAGTCAGGTGACCATGTGTTAGCCATCACTGTCCTAGAGTCAGGTGACCATGTGGTAGCTGCTCCATCACTGTCCTAGAGTCAGGTGACCATGTGGTAGCTGCTCCGTCACTGTCCTACAGATAGATGGCTTTTGGAGTGAAAGGAATATTGGACATGTAAAGTGATTTTAGTTAGTAAAAGTAAACCTGTGTATGTGTGTGTGTGTGTGTGTGTGTGTGTGTGTGTGTGTGTGTGTGTGTACATGGGCCTTATTGAACTTCCTGACTCTTCTGTAAGTAGCTGTTTCACTTTCATGAGTTGCTAGAAATCCGATCTCAGGAAAGGACATTCGAGACGTCTGAATTTCCCTGTGAGCCAGGTGCAGCTGTCCCTCAGTATGGGCGGAGGGTTGGTTTCAGCAAAGCCCCCTCTGTCACAAAATACTCAAACCTTCACATGGGCAAGGCTCCCTTGGAAATGGGGTGGGTTTCTCACAGAACATACAGGTACCCCATTGATGTTAAATCATTTCAAGAGGACTCATGATACACAGTGAGAACACTACATACATTAGTTCTACTGTGCAGCTTAAAAACTGTTGACAAGATAATAAGGACTGGAAGTATTCAGTACAGATAAAATTTTTCTTTCAACCTGCTTACTTTGAATCTAAGGATATGGAGATCTGGCTGCAAACATCATATAACATATTTAGAAGAAAAATGTTCAAAGCTGCATACTGTTGTTGAGAGATTTTTTTAATCCCCCAAAGAAAACATCTGACACACACACACAAAAAATACTTTAAGCTTCATTCATAAGAAAAATAAATCCCTTGCAGGAAGATCGAAGAAACCACTGATAAACAAGAAATTATACTTTGCTCAAGACAGATTAATTCAGGGACATCCGTTTTGAGAGCATTCTGTGGTATCCACATGACTTAGCATGGAAGAAATGACCAAGTCAGAGGGGGATCTTGTGCTATTAAAGCATGCAGGGCACTCATGGACCGGTGGTCAGCTCTATCAATGACTTTTCTAAGTCCTTGGTTAATGAATCCCTCATACTCCGCATGACTTCTGTCCCTCCCGTCCTGCTCAGAGCAGAGCACACAGGGCAGAATTCAAGCGCCATATGGCTGTGTCCAGCTGGAGGTCAGCAGCGGCTCATCCAGATCCAGCCCTTCTAACCTTTACATCACTCTAACTGATCTACAGTCTAGGAACTCAGCCTTGTTGATTCCAGAGATAAGCTATTGATTGGTGAAACAATGCCACGGCGATTAATCATGGAATAATTATTCATGAGGCACCTTTAATTTGTCTTCTACTCCTTGAGACCCTGTGGAGTACCCTTTATCTGCCCTATAACTAATGCTATTGTGGTTGGAAAGATGCGCTGTTTAATATGTATTAGATATTAAACAATGAGCTGGTTGTGCAGATCAATGTTTTTAATACAGGGAATGTTGCAGAGATGAAACTTTCTCTTAGACTCACAGAATAGGAAGATCCACAAGGATATAAATTATTGAGGAGGCTTTCAATCTGAAGGAGACTGAACCGAAGGTGAAAGTCGATGCACTGATGGTTGAAGAAATGCACAAATCTACTGAGGCAGTATTTGTGAAACGTGGTAGCAAAGCAGAGCAGAAAATCTTTTTTTGTGGTGCCCTAGTTTGCTTTGTGATGCTGTGGTAAAACACTGACTGAAAGCAACCTGGACAGGAAAAGGGTTTATTTGGCTTGTAGGATCCAGTCTGTCATCAAGGTAAACCTGGGCAGAACTCAAGGCAGGAACCTGGAGGCAGGAACCGATGCAGAAAGCATAGAGGAACGCTTCTGACTGGCTTGCTCCCCTTGGCTTGCTCAGCCTACTCTCTAATGCAACCCAGGCCCATCTGCCCCAAGGTGATACAGTGGGTGTGGCTCTCCTCCACTAGTCAGCAATCAAAAAAAAAAAAAAAAAATGCCCAACGGCCATGTAAGAGAATCTGATGGAGGCGATTCCTCATCTGGAGTTCCCTCATCCCAGACATTTCAACTGGGCAGACGAAAGTAGCCATCACCTGTGGGAAATGAGACAGAAGGACAATACAGGGCCATCCTCCAGCCTGGGAATTGTGCCTTATTGTACTTCCCAACCCTTCTGTAGGTTCTTACAGAAATGTCTATGCACTCCACAGTTTTTATACTTCTCGTTATATTTACTCATTTGCTTGTCCATCTTTACATTCACTGCCCGAGGAACGTGCAGAGTGCTTGCCTCGTGTCCCCAGGGATGAGGTTAGAGGAATGAACTTTGTGGTCAAATAAGCTTAGAGTCAGTATCTTCCCACGACTTCCTTGACAGCATTCTGCGACCGTGAGTAGCTGGACAGCTATGGATTCAATCAAATATGAATCAAAAATAATTCTTAAAACTTACACCTGTACTAAATATGTGCAGAATTTGAAAAATGATTATTCCTCAAGCCACACAGTGAAGCAGCTGTTTGCATGGTATTTGCATTGTGCTAACTTTTATATGAATCGTCTAGAGGTGGTTTAAGGCTTACGAGAGGCTGTGTACAGGCTCAAAGAAAATGCTACAGCAGTTTGTACCAGGACAAGTATCCATGCATGTTAGCATCCATGTGGGGGCCTAGAACCAATCCCTCACAGATGCTGATGGCTATAATGGCTATATGTCATTCCTCAAAGCATCAATTAAACCTTATTTGTTGGTGACAAAATTGTTCAGGTTGTGATAGTGTTTCACCAGGCTTCTTCCTCCACCCTCATCGATATTCCTTTATGGAATTATTCCTCGGCTTTCCATGAAGTTTTGGATGCGTTCACTGGAGACTGTTGGACATTTTGAGTCACACAGTGGCAACAGAAGCTCACTAGATGCTTCCAGATTCTTATTCTTAGCCTGGGTATTGAACTCGCCTTTGATTCCATCGATTATTCATATTTCTATACTCCTCCATACATAATTCTTGTTTGGCCACTTAAGTTAATGGGTGTCAGAGTGTATTGCCAATGGCTGTAGACCCTGTGAAGTTCAAATGGGCTATGCCCCAGGGGACAGCCAGTGGAACAAGGACGCGTGACCTCTCAGGAGCGCTGGCTATTGTCCTGCTGTTTATTGAGGTCTCATGACTTGGCCCTCACGTTTCTTATAGCGCAGTAGATGTAGGAGGGCAAAAGAGGGGCGCGATGTGGACTAGAACTTGGGGACATAAAAAAGACTCTTGATCCATAGAGGAAAGGGGATTTTCCCAGGCTAGGGAACAGGGGAATGATCACATGAAAGGGATAGCTATGTTGCCAGATGAAGGATGACAGAAACAGAAGGTCTAGAATCTTGAAGGGAAGAGTACCACAGTAGAGTGAGGGAAAGAGAAGACCTTTAACCAAGCAATGTACCTGGAGAGCTGGAAGGAATGGCGTGGAGCATCCTGGTGGGAAGGAAAGGGGTTGGTTGTCACTTAAACAACCTGATTCAGAATCTACAGCACTTCCTTAATTAGGCTACGGAATTTGCAGTCTACATTAAGAGCAGGGGAGAATTACAGAAAGAATAGTCTGTGATGCAGAAGAAACAAGGCTTCGTGCTTAGCTCGCATTACGGCTGTGTAACCTAGCGTCCCCTCCCCAGTCCCAGCATTCATATGTGGAGGTCGCCCGGTTGGGTAGTCCAAAGTGCACCATCAAAACAGCAAATTCACGCAGTGTTTGTGGTTGAAATCAATTACGGAAGAAACCAGTTTCGGTCTTTTTACAATGTGGGTGGAAAAACACAATCTTCTATAAGAAATACTATAATGTAAGCTGCTAGACTGTTGAGCTCTGTAACTCAGAAAACATGTGCTTCAGAAAGCCCCTTTAGCTCTGCAGATCCCTGGAAATATAGGCAGACACTCTGTGAGAGTGACAGCAAGGAGATGTTGTATGATTTTAATCTTTAGAAATCAGACACACAAACACACACACACACACACACACACACACACACACACACACACACACTGGCTGCCTTCCAGTGGTACTTGTAACTTGTCCCTGTGGCCACAGGAAAAGAAGCACCCCATGACCTCTTCCTCGTCACCCCTAGAAGAGCAATCTCAAGCAAGGCAGCATTAATAACCCATCATGTACATACATCCTCAGCTCCTCTTTCCACAAGGATTGCTGGCTTATTGCACCAGGCAAGCCTTCCTTAGCTTGCTTAGTCCTTTAAAAGTACTCACATTTCAAAAGCACTCACATCCGTAAGAACTGGAGCTTGAGGATTCACCATCAGGGGGTGCACAATTCAGTTCACAAGCGTCACTACCCACAGCTCTCCTGAGACAATGCTCACCTATTCTCCTGAGATCAAGGGTAGGGAATGTAAAAGAGTCATTAGTTCCTTTTGGTGCTTAATTAACAACCAAATTAATAATAATTAACTTAAATTGAGCATTTTATTGTTCACTAGATACTAACTAGGCTGAGAAGCAGAATCTTAGCAGTCAATATGGCAGACTGGGGCAACCCAGGGGGTTGATGTAGTAGTTACCCAGAGTGCCGTGGGATCATGCCAGTGATGGATCTCAGCAGGTGCAACTCTTCTTATGGAGTCTTGAACTCTTGAAATCCTACCTGCTCTAGTTTTTCATTACAGGCATCTCAGGACCTCTCTAGGTTCCCACCCTGACTGTTGACCCTGGTCTCTGGGAATAGAAGTCCTTGGCAGTGAGGGTCAGACCAAGCATGAGTCCCTGCAGACTCAATGCACACTAGCTCCATAGTGACTGGGGAGAGGTGCCTGCAGTCTCCAGAGAATTAGAAGAGGACCCTAGATACCACATGAGCGGGAAGGATTGCAGAGTGGCACCAATGCATTCCATGTGTCTGACAAAAAGATTAGTGGCAGAAATAAGGACTTTGGAATAGGGGCCATTTTGGGGAGACAATTGAGAAGATTTGGGACCCTCAACCTACATCTTAATCTTTCAGATCGTGCATGCAGAACAAGAGATTCATATTATAGAGAAAATAATTGTCAAAGACAACTTGATTCTAAGACACATTATTACTAATCAACTCCGTTAAGCAGCCACCTCTAGCTTCAAGGTTTTACATTTGTGGTGTTTAAAACTTTTTTTTTTT
>CABHPR010139441.1:26905-43683 GCA_902168415.1 Peromyscus melanophrys | reverse complement strand
TTCCACTATGGCTAGATAGCTTTGGTTAGAAGAGTGGTTCTCAACCTTCCTAATGCTGTGACCCTTTAATACAGTTCCTCAGGTTGTGCTGACCCCCAACCATAACATTATTTTCATTGCTGTATTTTTGCTACTGTTATGAATAGCAATGCAAATATTTTTTGAGATAGAGGGTTGCCAGGGGCTCACGACCTACAGGTTGAGACCCCTGAGTTAGATGCTTCTCAGAACTCTTGAGGAAGAAGCAGCTCCTGCCTTGCCATAAGAGGGAATGTGAGAACAGCAGGGATGGTCACGTGGAGCTTATACTATTCTTGAAGTGCAGCAGGTAAGACCTCAGAGTGCCCCTGAGGACCAGGGTGTTAATGTAGCACAATAATCCTTCTCCCCCTGAGAGGTGGCCTGGCACCGGGAGACATCACTGCCTGTCTGGCATGTCCCATTGCCCATTCTAAGTTTGTGCTTCCTGCAAACTCTGCTTCAGGCAGAGTAAGTCTCTTCATTGCTCCCGCTCCTTATCTGCAAGCCTGGAATTAAAGGACTAAGGTGGATTACTCCCAGGGGCTCTAAAAGCACCCATGGCAATTACATCTGCCGCCATTATCTACTCAGCCAGGTCTTGATGGATGACTCCAAGCATGGTGTTTCTTCACTTCATGGGATGCCATGACTCAGTTTTCGTAGTTTCTTTCAGGCAGACACCTTTCAGGCAGGTCTTTAGAGCCTGTCCCCAGTCTGACCATTATGATGGTCTTTAGAGATCTCCCTCTCAGGGTGTGTGTGTGTGTGAACAGATTGCCATGTAACCCATGCTTGCCTTGAACTCACTACATAGCAGAGGATGGCTTGAATCCCTGCTCCTCCTGCTTCACATTCCCGAGCACTGGGTGACATGTGCATACCACCACACCAGGTTTATACACCGCTGGGAATCGAACCCTGAGTTTCATGCATGCCAAGCAAGAACTCTATCCATTGAGCTCTGGCTCAGCCCCTGGCTTCTTCCACAGCACCATTGTGTCCCTGTGGTGTGTCTGTGCCCACTGAACCCTAAGTCCATGGAGATGCAATGTTGCTTCCTGTCTGAGTACCTAACGTGCCCGTCACACACTCAGCTAGGGCTAAATGCCAGTGAACAACCGGCGAACTCAACAGAGAGAAGCCCAGAACTTTCACGACCAGGGCCACCCACCCTTTAGCCCCTAGACTAGAGGAAAGTAGAGTTCATTTGGGGCAAACGAATCAAGAACTGAAGTGTGACCACTAGGAAACTACTTGTTGAGGCAGATTATCAGACCAAACAGGGGAGCGTCCTGAAGAACTGTCCTGTTAGAGTTTAATCACTCAGCAAAACCCATTTGCTTTTCCTTTCTTCCCATGAAAAATAAGACAAGTCCCTTGTGCAGAGCTGAGCGCAGCACCCTGGCAGGAGCCGGCAGGAGACGTGGCTGCTGCCTTTTCCCTGTAGTGAGTTCCACACCCAGGTGCTTACCACCATACATGCGTGCGCCATGTACTTATACCGTGTGCATTGTATTCATCTATATACACATCTGCACAACGCATGCCTACGTATGTCTATCAACTCATATATTCACCATGCCTGTATACAGTACATACTCCAACCACATCATACATATTTGTCACATACAAACACATATAATCTGTTTATATATATATGTATCACATATATATAGCACATGTCTACCACATAATACATACAATAGCACATATATGTTATATATATGTATATTCCATGTGCTTATATCACACATACATATACACATAACACAGTACACACATACATATTCTATATATGCATTATGTACATTACATGCAATATTATACATATATAAATCACACACACATGTATATACACACACACACACCTTCACACAGACACAAAGTATCCTGTGATCCACACATGGAGCAGTAAAACTAGGAGAGGCCAAATTGAGAGAAACAGCTAACACAGTCACACGTCACAGGCTGACAGGGCCTTCCTCCCTCCCTGAGACCCCAGGACTCCTCCCTCCCTCCCTGAGACCCCAGGACTCCTCTCTCCCTCCCTGAGACCCCAGGACTCCTCCCTCCCTCCCTGAGCCCCCAGGACTCCTCCCTCCCTCCCTGAGACCCCAGGAGTTCTCCCTCCCTCCCTGAGACCCCAGGACTCCTCCCCCCACCCAGCTCCCAGGATTCAGGGGACAAAAGGCAGCAGCAGGGATCATTCTCCATTCCGGGCTCAGAGGAACAGACTTCAGGTGTGGTGGCTCCCATGGGTCCTGGTGTCCTGGACTTTCCTGAGAGCAGAGCAATGGCCTCTGCTGTCACCCTCCATCACCTCCTGCTCTGTCTGGTGACTAAGGAGGTAATTGAAGCTTAGAGGAGAAGCTGTCTGGTTATCTTGTGCCTTTGACCAGAAGTGGTCCTCTGTGGGGGTGGCCGGTAGGGGCAGCCTTGTGGGAGGGGCACAGGGAATTCACACGCAAGACTGTCTCCTCTGCCGGCCTATAATCCCAAGTGTTATCAGCTCTCCTTAATGTATTGTCTCGGGACCCCTCCTTAAAGTATAATTAAAAAGTAACCTGATGTAACTGTCCATGTCTGTCTACCAGAGTAGCTCTGACCCGATAGATTTCAGGAAAGGCGGCCACGGAAGAGTAAGTCTGGGCTACCAGGCAAAGGCAACATCAGGAGAGGAATATGGACTCTAAAATGTGCCTCAAGAGTCTGACCTGGCTTTGGACTTGTGGCCTTCAGCAGGGTAAGTCCTGGGCCACGCAGGCCTGAGAGGAAGGAGACAACACCCCAGAGGCCCCTACCTCTATCTGCATGCTTGGTGCATGGCCTGAGCAGCTCTGCGTCTCCTACTTCCCCGAGTGAGCTGCCCTTCCTCTCCTATCCCAGCAGCTGCTGCATGCGATTAGCAGTGGTGCTGAGCATGGGTGCACAAACCCAGGTAAACTGAGGCCCTTTCAAGGCTGAGTGATGTCTCTGTAGAACCTGGCTGCATGAGTGAGTGAGTGGACTTTCTCTGGGATTCTGTCAGCAGCATCCACAATGATCTCTGTCCCTCTGTGCTTAGGAAAAGGGGTAAAGAAATTCTCTCTGGCTAGCCCTAGGTCTACCCAGCAGCCCCAGGGCTCTCTATGGCCAGATAAGCCTTCTGACTTTCTCAGACCACCAATACCAGCTGGAAGCTGAGGGTGTAGCTCAGTGGTGAGTGCTGGGCTAGCATGTGTGAGGCTCTGGGTTTGCTCAATCCCTAGACCTGAAGAGAAGAATGCCAACTGGGGTTCTAGACTGGCCTCAAGGAAGTGGGACCAAAGAGCCAGCACACAGCCAGATGCTAGGTAGAGTTCTCTAGGAAGATAACCAACCCTTGTTTTTTGACAAACCACTGGCTTTATGTCATAGTTCCAGAAAAGGCTATTTTTCAAGTTGTTTAGAGATGCCGCCAAGTTTCAGCCACTGCGGTCTGCGGCAGAGAGAGAGAGAGAGAGAGAGAGAGAGAGAGAGAGAGAGAGAGAGAGAGAGAAGCAGCTACCAGTCAGGAAGGGGTAAGTGAGCAGAATCCTGTCTACTAGTCACCCCAAGTATCCATGAACAAGTGGCCATGTAACTGTCCAGCACAGTAAGGAAAATGTCAGTTCTGGATTGGCCTGGTGACATGGGAAGAGAAAGTTCTAATCATTACAAGACCCCAGGCACCCCCATTCGCCCTACGGCCACCGCATCTCAGGAAAGGACGAGGGAGACGTATGGCTACCTCCCTAGCAACCCTGGGCAGCATTCTCCCTGAGCCTTTCCCAGACTTGACAATGGTGGGTCTCATCACTGGTCACCTAGGGACTCCCTTATTGGAAGCTGGTCTGGTGGGACCCAGCTCCTCTCTCTGTTGTCTTCAGTGACAAAAAACCACTTTTAAAATGAGTTTTTTGGACCTTCCTCTTTACCTGCCTCCCTTCCGAACACTCCAGTGTGACAGGACAGACTTCGGAGCCCAGCTAGAGAGCCCCAGAACCGGGCTGATCGCACTGTTGTCTTTTCCCAGCCCGATGGGGCCCCGCCCCACTCCCTTCCTGTTCTCTCCCCCTCCACCACCACCCCCGCCCCCCCAGCTACTTCTGCTTCCTTCATTTTCTCTACAGCTGCGGCTGAGATATAGTAAGGCTACTGTATAGGACTTTGAAAGCAGGGCCGCGCAGGGCTTTCCAGACTCCATACAAGCCGGCTATTCTCCGCCTTGTTTTCTTTGGCTTCAGGTGAAGCAGCTCCAAATGAGTCAAACAGTATTAACTTTCAATAGGGAAGTGGTGTGGTCAACCAAAGCTGTTTGTGGCTAGATTGTGAAGATAGGTCGGGCAGGTAATGAGGAACAGCCCAGAATACGTGAGGAGGCGGAGCGAGGCAGGCAGCTCCGCTCAGCAATGCTCTGGCAATTAAGTCAACAGAACTCACACCATCTTTTTATTTTTTGTTGTTTTTTTTTTTTTTCCAGTTGGCTGAGGAATTAACGCCGAGGTCTCTGACCGGGCAGCTTTGGGAAGTTGGGCATTAGGCTTGGACAATTGAGCACTTTGTGGGTTTATGGATTTTTTTTTTCTTCTTTTTTTCTGATGCTGCCAAAGTCATGGGAAATATAGTTTTGATGGTTTCCCCTACTTAAGCCACTCCACTCTGCACGGGCCTTTCTTCATGTCTCCTTGCAGCAGCCTCCCTCGACCCTACCCCTTCTTGCTCCCCACTTGCCCCTCCCCCCCCCACTCCCAATGACCACCTCTTCTCCATCTCCCCTTATGGACACAATCATCAGAGCAGATCTTGATCTGTCTCTTGCTGGAGGCTGGAAGACGATGCTTTGCAAGTTCAAGTGCTCCTGGGAATATCAAACCCCGCTTTCAGGGGCTCTTTAGTACCTCAGCCCTCACTACACTCCCTCCCCACTCTGCAGATGAGAAAATCAAGGTTCCAGGAGCCCCTAAGGCAGGAGCAGGTCTGAGGACTTTCCACTGGGCACTGCCTCTGCTGAGGGCTCAGGAGCAGTGCAGAGGACAGCCCCGCCCTCGAGACTCTGATTTCAACGGTTCCTAGTTCTGTCTCCCTGCACTCTGCCACTTATTTATTTTGAGAATGGCTCAATCACCCTCAGGACAGAAACGATTCTCTGATCCTGACCCAGCCAGTATGTCAGCAGATGGACAGGAGGGCCAGTGGCCACCAGAGCCTCATCACCAAGGAGCTGCTGTTTTTGAAACAGGCATTGAGTATAGGGTATACCATTTCAGCTCCCTGAAACTGAATCTCAGACAAATGCCATCTAAGGAAGCCGCAGCCACAGTCACAGCCACACAGTCACACAGCCACACAGACACAGACACACAGACACAGACACACACAGACACACACACACAGAGCCACATACACAGCCATAGCCACACACACACAAACACACACACACACACAGAGCCACAGACACACACACAGAGCCACACACACACACACACACACACACAGAGCCACACACACAGACACAGACACACACACACACATCATAGCCACAGACACACACACACCACAGCCACACACACACACAGTCACACACACACACACACAGCCACACACACACACACACAGCCACAGTCACACACAGCCCCACCCCCACCCCACACAGAGAGACACAGAGACACACAGACGATGGACTCACAGCCTGCACTGCTGTCTCCAGTGGTTTTGCTAGCGAGAGCTGTAGAAGAAAACTCTTGTGTTTTGGAAAGGAAAATAAATTAAAATAAAACTCTGAACTGTCGATCAAAGTTGCATCATTTGTATCTCAGTGTCTTAACGAGCTTACAGATGGAGGCAAATGGCAGAGGTAAGGTCTCTAAAGCCCAGGTTTACAGTGGTGGCTGATTTCAATGCCGGGTTTCCCCCTGTGTTCTCACCAGTCTGAAAAGATAAGATGAGGTGGAGCCTATCTTTCAAGCTGGAGAAGGTTCTGCAGTTACTGGCACTTGTTGCTCTTATAGAGAACCAGAGTTTGGTTCCCAGCACCCATAGGGCAGCTCAGAACCATTTGTAACTGTAATTCCAGTACCAGGGGATCCAATGACCTCTTCTGGTCTCCAGGGCATCAGCCATGCATGTGGTACACATACATTCATGAAGGCAAAACACTCATACACAGAATATAAAACAAGTAAGCCTAAACAAAACAAAACTATCTTTAAGAAATCAATCATTATTTTCCTTATGCTCCCTGAGTGTCTTGTGTTTTTATTTGTTTGTTTGTTTGTTTTGTGGCTACCTCATTCACATCTATTGTATTTCCATTACTTGGCTGATCCACCACTAAGCCACACTTTGATATATACCATCTCAAACAAGGCAAAGCCCTGTACTGCAGAGAGAGCTCACTTGATACTCATAGAGAACCCGGTAGAATCTCTAGATGATAGGAGCTTTGGCAGGTCACAGCCACGTGGGCGGTTAACGTTTTGCTGAGAAATGGAGCTGCACATGACACAACCTTTATCTGGAAACGCCCTCCTGTTTGCTGAAGACAGGGAGCGTGGGCTTCCCAAGGCAGTGCCTGGAAAAGGCTTGGGTTTGTGGGAGAACTATGCTTCTGGATTCACAGCGACCACCAGGCAGAGGAGGAGAAAAGGCTCTTCAGTGTCATGTCCCAAGGGACCAACGTGCCAGGATTCCCCCTGCCCCCATTTTAAAATAACTTGGCATTGGTACATATTTGGCACCCAGTGGTGCAGAATTCCACGTGATTCCTTGTTAAATAAACCGTTGGGGGATGAAGGAGAGCGGCCCGCCTGTATTCTTGGCGTGTGCTTTTACTGTTTAGAGGACACCTCTGTGCAGGGCTGTGTGAGGCACTCTGGCGTGCATGTTTCCACTTGTCCATGATGGGGGTTTTATAACGGCCTTGTCCGCGGGGGAGGCGGAGTCAGGCAGCTCGCCTCGGAGCCTCCATTCCCACCTGGTCTATCTCATTTAATTCTCCCATCTCTTTGGAAGGCGGACATCTGGAAGACCCTTCTGCAGGGGAGAAACTGAGGCACACAGCCAGGAAGTAACAGAGGTAAGACCTGAAGCCAGTCTGGTCTGGCTCCGGTTCCCTCTGTCACTCCCTGTGGAGACCTCTGACTCTGTTCTGAAACGCTGGGCCATGCCCCATGAGCAATGTCAGGCAAAGAGAAAACTGTCCCTCTGCATGTTTCTCCTAGCTTTTGTAAAATGAGTGGATCAGAATTACCATGAAACCACTCACAGGTGAGTGAGAATGAGACACCTAGAAAAAAAAATCCAAAAAGGGCCATAAAGTCATCCTGCACTTAAGAAGGGACTTACTTCAAATGTTTACATTTTTTGCCTCAGATGACCAGAATATGACTTACAGCCAGAGTGAACCAAAATGAAAACAAGACCCAGCAAATGAAATAGCCAGTGTTCGACATTTCAGTGGAGGCAAGCACACCGAACTTTTTCAATAACAGTGTGGGCTTCAGTCAATACTTGCTTTAATGGAACCTGGGCATATGGAATTCCTAGGAGCACGAAATTAATGTATCGCCATTAACTTACTTCATAAGGGTCTGGGGAGTTGCAGATTAATTCCACTGTGCTACTTTAAGGGAAGCTGGGGGGTGGGGGAGCCCACAGGAAAAACACTTCCTTTTGGGTACTTAGGTATTTTTAACCTTGGCTTTCACTTGTGGACACAGATTGAGAAAGTTTGATACTTATAGCAAGTTTCCCCAGGAAAGCCTTAGACATCGAACTCGATGAAAAGTGAGCTGTGAAGAAGACGCTTGGCACCCGAGTGAAGGCCGGTGCTTTCATGGCGCTGGTGACAGCTGAAACACACACTGATAGATTATACCTACTTTACCTCTTTCCTAATGGCACCATTTAATCCTGTCATAGCTCCAAAGCAAGCTGCCTTACAAAATGTTTTCAGATGCAAAACATGTGAAAAGAAGAGGCGGATTCAAATTAGCTCCAATGAACCTAGATCCAAAATGAGGAGATGGGATTTACTTAGTTAATCAAAACTTTTGGGGAAAAATCCTTTCGTGTGTGTGTGTGTGTGTGTGTGTGTGTGTGTGTGTGTGTGTGTCAGTGTCAGAGTCTTTGAGACACTGTGTATCAGCCTTTTACTAATGGCCTTTCCCAGCTACACAGCTTACAGGAAAATCCAAGCCCTTGGGAAAACTCAAGAGTTCGTTCAAAGTGGAGAAGGGAAAGTGCTAAGGCCATGAAAAAATCGCAGTTGCCCTTGGAAAGGGGAGAGGTAGATGTGTTACAATGTGCTCTGACGACGGGGGGGGGGGGGGGGGGCTGGCTGCCAGCCACAGACCTTCAACAAGCTGTGGGCCACTTGTCTCCCAGGGGAAATGCAGAGTGTCCCAGAGGATGGGCTGCAACATCCAGATAGCAGGAGGAGGAGTGCTTTCTCTGTCTCTGTCTGTCTGTCTGTCTGTCTGTCTGTCTGTCTCTCTCTCTCTCTCTCTCACACACACACACACACACACACACACACACACACACACACACACACACACACACAGGGTGGGGGTGCTCACCAGACACTTGCTTTGACTTCAGACAGTCAAAAGGGTGGCTAGCTGCTTCCTGTGTGTGCAGAACTTGGGTGTGACTAGATATTACAGGCATCCTCATGTGATAAGCCCAAAACAGTCAGCCTCCATCTCTGTGGTTGATATATTCTTGGATTCAACCAACTTCAGGCTGAAAATACTTGAGGAGGAAAAGACGTGCCTATAGGAATGTGTATAGACTTCCCTTGTAACTCAGTCTAACAATTATTCATGCCATCCTGTATCGAGTATTTCAGTAACCCGGAGGTGACTGACAGTCTACAGGAAGACTCACACAAGTTATCTACAGATAGCAGGGGCTGGAGCACCCTCTGGCAGAATCTGAGGTGTTGGGTCTTGGAACAAGTCCCCTAGGGACAGCAAGGGCGGACAGTATGGAGGTCCTCTCATTTACTAGAACAATGTGAGATTCTTCATCAGTTGTATTGCGCACACACTGAGAAGGGCCCAAGGGTTAGACCTTGGGTATGAGGCAGATCTCTGCTTCTATGCTACTGGGACATAATCTGTCCTTAAATTTTTCACAAAGTATGACATTTGGGGACAAGTTTATGGAACCATGAGGGACTTAGGAACAGTGCCCGAAATATTTTAAGGGGTCATAATATGCCAGGAAAGAATTTACTGGGTCTAAATACAAAACAAAAGCTGAAATAAAAAAAAATCAAAATGCATAAATGTTTAATCACATCTCAAAAAATGCAACATTAAGGCAACTTCATGAATTTTTAAATTTAGGATTCACAAATCCCTTTTTTTTGTTTTTTTTTCTAGAGTTTTTGAATTTTCCAGAAGAGTCCAAGACTAAACACAGATAATAGCTGACATCTTCTGAATGCTTATTGTGGCCCAGGAAAGGTTCTCGGGGGTCCATGGAGGTAGTCTATCATTCAGCCTCTTGGCCCCATGACACTAAATGGCCATTGTCCGTGTTGGACAGATAGCCAGGTATCAACACCACAAAGTTAGTCAGGGCAAACATGGGAGTCTCAGCTCCTACTCATTGTTTCAAGCTGAATGGCAGAGACATGAGGGCTGCAGGACATTGCTATTGTAGCTAGAGACTCTCATGACAATGACAGAGCCCTTTCAAAAACAGAGAGAGAGAGAGAGAGAGAGAGAGAGAGAGAGAGAGAGAGAGAGAACTAATGTAGAAGCCATGGTTGAGGAGATGGAAGATGGTGATGTGTGATTGGTGGCTTGGGGGTAGTGGCCTCTAAGGGGCCCCATTTGTGAGGAAGTCATATATCTATTTTGCTGACAATATTTTGTTACCCCTTTGAGTGGGAACTAATTTAGAGATTATCTCGTCTCATTGCCTAGTTCGACCCAAGAGGAAACCAAGGACTAAAGTACTTAAGATAATTGCCCAAGTTCACACCCACAGGTCTGATGGCGCCAGGGCAAAAGCTCAGGTCCCGGAGTTAAGGATCCCAAAATCTTTTTACACATTTTAAGATTAAGGAACGGAAGCCTCACTGTAGACAGTATTATGTTATTATTATTTTTTCTTTTTAGCACTTCATACAGTCAGTTCTAACAAGGATTGCACATTAGCCTAGACCTCTGCTTCACTGGTGTGGCATTCTAAAGAGCAATACAGTTTTCAATGATCTGATTGGAAAGACACATTCAAAGGAATGGCTTAGCTTTCATTCATTACCTGTTTCTTCTTGCTCTTTTTCCCCTGAATCAGACTGAGAAGGTGTCCTGACCGTGCCTTTGATTTCTGACTTCTACTTGGAAAGACCCTGCTTCAGGTGGCAAGTGCCACCTAAACCTTAGACTTCTGTGCAGAAACAGGACATGGACCAAGAACTCATCAGAGTACTGTCAAGGTCGACTGTTATCTATCTGGATAGTGTCAAGGTGGATTACTGCTGTTCCCAGAGTCAGATGCATGTTCCCTTCTGAATCCTCTCATATCCCCTTTGCCCTGGGGACCCTTGGTCTGAATTTGAGAGTCAGGGAAACCTTGATGCTCACAAACTGTCCTAGGTCTAGTTTCATATTACTAAAATAATACACAGGAATCGATTCAAAGATTCGTTGGAAACACGTAGGCGTGGTTATTATTAATGCTTTTGAGAACCGCCTCTCTAAATCTCCAGGTAGTAAGAGAGATTAGCAGAGTGGGGGCCAAAACACCAGGGTGAAGGCCCCCCGGAATCCCTGTTTGCCTGAGATGCCTTCAGAGTGGGAAAGCAGATACAGAGTGCCCCCCTTTGGCCCTCTGACTTTCTTCTGCTTTACATCCGGGTTGGAAGGAAGAATAACTATCTTCATTTTCCTTCGTGTACCAAGACTCTATCTTGACCTGATACACATGTCTGGTATTTGAACACTCCAAAGTTGAGAGGGAATAGATCATGTTGGTGACCCGGGAGGCACACTCAGTGCAATTCCCTGTGGGCACAATGACAGTCCTAAGAGCACACACTACTAAGTGCCCAAGCTTTATGTGGCATCCTTTGCTAAAGGGAGATCCCCATTAAGACACCTGCCCCGGAAGCTGCTTTGGTCACTGAATTAACATTTTCTGGGAGAGGTACAGATTCTCCTTGGTTTATACTCTATTGATGCCAGGTCCCTAAGCAGACCTCAGTGACATGCACAGCCAATTGTGGGCACATGTGGCAGTGGGCAGCATCTGTGCATTGGGAACTGCCTGGGAAGTAGGTGGGTAACTCACTACACCTACTTAAAGGAAGACTGACTCCCTCCAGTCAAAACGGCAGAGACAGCTGAAAAGCCACAGGGCTCCAATCTCCAAGAAAACCATGCCTAGTCACACCCACATTGATAAGCTCTCCTTATCAAAGATACAGGAATCACAGTACAATGAGGCTCAAATACTATCACCATTCTCAGAAGCAGACATTGCATGTCCATGGAGCCCAACATCTGGATTCCTCAGCTTCTATTCTGGTTGGCTCGATGGGTGACTTTGGATCCATTTCTTAATTAGCTTTTGCTTCAACTGCCTTGCCTGTTTCTTCTAAGATTTTATAAATGAATATGCCTGCAGCACTTTGAATGGTGCTGGGCAAATGAGGATTACTGCACAATGTCGGTCATCATAGTTACTGGCTCTTCTTACAAAGAGCAAAGAATGTTTTGAAAAAGATCTACATTGTTTTGAATCATAAGAAAAAGCCATAAACACTAATATGACACTGTTCTAACAATCTTGATTTTAAGTCCATTATCACCATAAGCTTACAGATGTCCTTCATACATTTTGCTTTTTCACTTGAAAATACTGGTCAAATATCAAGAGTCCACTTAACCTATATGTATGCATACATATGCTTGTTAAATATTTTTGTTATTTCCCTTCAAAATCAAAGAAGAAATTCATATTCATGAGGTTTGGGAATGCAGTTCAGCTAGTAAGGTGTTTGTTGCCCAAGTATCAGGAACTGAATTGGGATCCCAGCATCGATGTGTAACAGCTAGCCTTGGCAGTGCAAGCCCGCAACCCCAGCCTGGTGAGTAGAGACAGAAGAACTGGACAGACTCCCTAGCAGCCAGTCTCGCCAGAATTTTAAGTTCGGTAAACTCGGTAGGCTCTGGGTTCAGCGAGAGACCCCAACTCAAACAAAAGGGTGGATGGAGAGCGATGGAGGAAGACACATGACATCGACCTCTGGCCTCCATGTGGGAGCACACGTGGGTCAACGCACTCAAACATGCATATCCCACATCACACACACACACACACACACACGCACACACACACAGAAGCATACACACATACACAGAAGCATGCATACATACACACACACAAACATGCACACACACTTATAGTCACATGATGACGTCAACAAAGTTCTCTAAAAAGCAGTTGGTTGACAAAGAGGCCCTTCAGTTGACCCATTCTCAGGGTGATTTCATCTAGAAGAGATCAGTCGGTGAGACTGGCCTCCTGATGGTTTCAGGCATGGCTCCACCTTGCACTCATCACTGAGTCTCAGAGCTCCAACAGTGACGGCTAAGGGCAACCCTACAGCTGGGCAGAAGCTGTCCCAGACACAGCGTTTGTTTCTTAACCTTTTTGAATTGTAATGGAGTCTTATTCCACATACCACAGGGACCTGGCCCAATAATAAAGACTGCTCCAGCCTCATCGCCAGGATGGACCCAGTACATCAGACCTCTGGCCTCTACTCTCCTAACTGCCTCAGCAAAATGTCTCCTGTCACACCAAACCAAGACATGCATTTAAATCACAGTGTGGACTACGTATGTAGAGAATGTATCTTGAAACACACATTCTCATATCTCAGCATTCCCATAGTTTCCTGAATTACAGACACAGGGGTCGGTTGAAAGCTAGAGTTTTCCATTAAGTTCCTAGAAATATCGAAGCTACAGAAAACAACTCTTAAAATTCCTTTTGTGAAAAATTCTTTTATGGGGCAGGGAGAGCTGGGGAGTGGTCAGTCAGTAAAGCGCACACCACTCCAACATGGAGACTCACGTTCCCACCCATCCTGCCCATGTAAACAGCCGGGTGAGGCGGTCTGCATGCAGTGGTAACCCCAGTGCTGGAGGATGGAGACCTGCAGATCCCTGAAGCTTACAGGCCAGCTAACACAGCTGAGTAGAGGAGCTACAGGCTTAAGGAAGGCCCTTGTCTCAAACAGAAGGCAGAAAGCAGGAGAGGATGGTGGCTGATGTTGACCTCTGACCTCTACACACACATACCACTACCACCATCCTTTGAGCGTATCTTCTCTTCTTAAACTATCTTTCAGCATGTTAACAAGCCATTAAATGCTCGACTTACTCACTGAAAACAAACACCTGCTGGCACTCTTGCTCCCCAGGGAATTTAATTCCACTACGCTCACTAATGTCTGTATGGGCTGGAGATGCAGACGCATCCCATGGAATGTGTGAAGAGCAAGTTTTGACTTACTCAGGTTACTGGAAAATGACCACCTGAACTACAAAAAGGCTGGGGACTCTCTCTCTGGGGACACAGTCTACTACAGTTTTAGTCCGACTGTGTTAACACTGAGGTTAGTTACCATATACACTTGCTTTACAGCCTCAGAGCTGGGATCCACGGGAGAAATCATAAATGCCAGCCCCACGTTTCCCATACAGGATTCCAAAGCCAGGAGAGAGGGTTCCTAGGATGTGAAGTGCAGACAGCATGGCGTGGATGGAACTGACGGACAAACAGCAGATGTGTGGGTGGATAACAGTCCAAGATCTGACAACAGTGAGAAATCTTCCTTCTCCCTAGGGCTTCATCCTATTTAAACCTGGACAGGTTGCTTCCTGTCTCTGGGGCTGATTTTCCTTTTCTCAGAAGGACCAGAAGGTTTTTTCTCTCTGAGTCTTTAATTTCCTGAAGTGAGAGAACTTTGCAACATCGCTCAGCTTGGCCCATGCCAGGTTTCTTGGGCTAGTAGACTTGTCTAGAGTTCATGATCCATCATTATGAGGGGTTGGACAGAACTTCTTAATCTAGAGTGTCTGCATCAGCCAGGCTACCCTTGTGCATACAGGGTCCTTACTTCCCATTGCACCAAAAACTGATGGTGCAGAACACCACCAGAAATAATCAAGATGCTAAGAAGACAGAATATGAGATGTGATGGCACAAACCTTTTAACCCCAGCACTCAAGGGGACAGTCAGGAGTTCAAAGCCAGCCTGGTTTATGTAGCAAGTTCTAGGCTGACCAGCAAGAGCCTGTCTCAACTCAAAAGACTAAATAAACAAATAAACAAATAGGAAGAGAATAGTAAAATTAGCCACTAATGGTCCACCCTTGCTTTTGGAGTTGGCCTGCATTTGGCTTTTGTTCTAGAAGCTTCTTGCGAAATGGAAGACTGTCTACCTGGGGCTACAACAGCTCTTTATGACACACTTAGCCCTACTTCTCCCTTTCACTCTTCCCTTGACATCAAATCCCACCTGAGAAGAAAGGCTTGGTACAGAGGGGGCTCTAGGGCCCTTCTCCCAGCGACTATTCTCATAACTTATAAAACGGCAGGGATGGCGAACACTTTATCTGAACACGTGATCCTCAGGGCGGCAGCTGTACTGATATGAGGGCCATTTCCGTTCTCCCTGCCATGTGTTTTTCAGGTTCTGAATGCACTGAATTTCTACGACTGCAGGAAAGGATACCATAGCCACAGTGACCGCTGGATAGCCATAGAGAGTCACATGCCCAAGGGCTACTACCTCAGAGCCCAGAGGACCTGCCACTTTAACAAGGTTGCCTGTTGAGGATCACACCCCAAGGGCCTACGTCAGATGCCCAATGGAACCACCATATTGGAAAGGTCACCTGGAGTGGACAAGGCAAGGAAGTACCACTGGGGATCCCTGACATTCCCTAAGCTTATGCCCTGTGCCAGGCACATGGCGTCATCTAGTGAAGTCTTGTGAAGATGCCATCATTGTTACATACGTTGTATGTACGAAGATGAAACTGGAGTTCCAGGAGGTTCTGAAACTTCCTGAAGGCTGAGGAATTCTAGGGGTCACGTTCTTTTTTTTTTTTTTTGGTGAGGGCAGTGGTTCTCTTTATTTTAGAAATGGGGGTGGCTGCACATATGAAAAATGCCACAGAGTGATTCAAAGTGGGAAAACTTACAGAAAAAAAAAAGTTCCCTGCCCCCCACCCCATAGTCATGGGGTCACGTTCTCAAGGGTTTCATTCTTAGCACCTAAACTCTTTCACCATAGCTTCTGGGAGCAGGACGGACCCCACTTTTCAACACCCCAAACTCTGAGGGTATCATTTCCCAGGGACACTTGGCATGGTTTGGAGACAAGCCGGTGTCCATCCAGGGTTCATCTGCCTACAGTCTTGGAACTCTAGTCCAACCTCAGCTCCTGGGCCAGGGTGTGGTCCTGGAAGACTGTCACTTCTGTGTTTACTCAAGGGTAGTCATTAAGTCACTGTGAAGACATCTCTCCTTCAGACTAAACAACCCTACTTCCTTTTTAAACACTTTGCTCACAGGAGCTCTCCTTTGAGACCATCTTTCTATATTTACTGGGTCCTCCAGCACTCTTCTCTCAGCCCAGTCTCTATTTTGAACAGTTCTAGAATAAGACCTGTGCTGGGGAAGAAGAAAGGAATGTTTTCACGGTTTGCATCTCTGGCCTTAACAAACTAACACTAGCACGGATGGTCAGCCGCCTCTTCCAGTCCCCTCTGACCGCCAGGTCTGTTGTTGCATCCTGTGTGTGGCCAATCTTCTCTTCACTGTTCATTTCTCATCACACTGAACTTGGCTGTATACTTGAGGGTCTATTCCTTGGCCCCACAAAGCCTCAAGCTGTTCTGAACTCATTTGAATGGGCATAATTTCCCTTTGAGGTCCAAGACAAAGCTTTAGAAAACCCAGGACACAGAAACAACCTTTGAGAAGTGAGAAGTTGACAAGGACACCCCTCCTGTCTGCAGGGGCCTGGCATCCCTTTAGGATAGACACTGAAGCCGCAGATAGGTTTGTAAGACCCAGAGGGTCTTTGAGTACACCAGCCCAGAGTTACCAGCCCCAAGGGGGCCCACTTACTTCGGGGTTCTCGCGGGCCGTCCACTGTGATTTTGATGGCTCTATGGTAGGTGGCGACTTGTGGGGGGTTGGTAAAGACAGTGATGGTCAGAGTGAAGCTCTTGCCTGCAAAGACACAAAACAGAACAGGACAGAGTGAGGGCTGGTCTGAGCATCCACCTGCTGCGTTAATCTAGGCTCTCCAGCCCCCAAAGTGGGAGGTGACAGAGCCGAGGCAGGAGGATTTGTTCTCCTGGTAGTCCTATGGGTCTGGCTTTGTCTCCAATCTGGAATGGACACAGTGGGTTCACTAGGTGTGACACATTGCATAGTTATGTGGCTTTAATTCAATTGTTAATTAACAACAGGATCAGGAGAGATCAGAATTTACGCCCACATCAGGACTTTGGGAATTGCCAGCTGGGATTCACAGTCATCCACTCCCACCTTTGTCCTTCCATCCCCACTGTCCTCTCTGGATAGTTATAAAATCCCTGCCAAGAGGAGGAAGAAGAGGAGGAGGAGGAGGAGGAGGAGGAGGAGGAGGAGGAGGAGGAAGAGGAGGAGGAGGAGGAAGAGGAGGAGGAGGAGGAAGAGGAGGAGGAGGAGGA
>CABHPR010139441.1:13164-26805 GCA_902168415.1 Peromyscus melanophrys | reverse complement strand
AGAAGGAGAAGGAGAAGGAGAAGGAGAAGGAGAAGGAGAAGGAGAAGGAGAAGGAGAAGGAGAAGGAGAAGGAGAAGGAGAAGGAGAAGGAGAAGGAGAAGGAGAAGGAGAAGCAGCAGCTACCCCCATATTTCCCTTCTATCTGTGCACTTCTGAGGATTAGCAGAGATTGACTTTCTAGGACTAGGCTGAGGGTAGCTCAGAGGGTACAGTGGTTGTCTAGCAAGCAGGAAGCCCTGGGTTCTATGCCAGCATTGCATAAACTGGGCACGATGCTGCAAATCTGTAATCCCAGCACTCGGGTAATGGATGCAGGAGGATCACAAGTTCAAAGTCTCCCTTGGCTACACAGTAAGTTTGAAGTCAGCATGGGCTACGTGAGACCCTGTCTCAAAACAAATGAACAAACAGACAAATCAATCAAGATTGAATTCCTAAGTGTGAAAATATGCTAAATTAGAAAATATTCTCTGTAATATTAGAAGTTGATGGTTGATATTAAACACTATTCATAAATACCAGATGACTAGATGTTACACAAACACTAATCCGGTAGGGCAAAGTAAGGGTATGCAGCCAGAAAACTGAGGTTCAAATGCATTGTTCATACAAAAGTGTGCCTGGCTGCCAGGCTGGTGGTGGCACACGCCTTTAATCCCAGCACTCGGGAGGCAGAGGCAGGTGATCTCTGTGAGTTCGAGGCCAGCCTGGGCTACCAAGTGAGTTCCAGAAAAGGCGCAAAGCTACACAGAGAAACCCTGTCTAAAAAAAAAAAGAAAGAAAGAAAGAAAGAAAAAAAATACAAAAGTTGTGCCTGGCTCTCTCTGTAATACTTTAATACTGTAATAATGTCTTTGTGAAAGGTCAGCTCAGAGTTCAATCAAATATATTACTTCTTGGTCTCAGGGCTTCAGGGAATGGATTCTGGGTCTGAATTACCACTGCTTTACCCTGACAAGCCACAATATCTAGACTTCTCTGTTGCTCAGTGTTCTTGCCTGAAAAATGGGTACAGGTGATTTTCCAAATGTATACAGTTTTGGACTGAGGGAAGAATAAGTGAGGTGAAGCATTACAATAGTGTCTGTCCCTAGTGTCCAAAGGCTCTATGTCCATGCGTCCCCTCTACTTCTCAGAGCCCTGTATGGAATCCTAGTATTTGGCTGAGAGTGATATTAAGTCTTCTACCTACATATTAGTTCTTCAGTTAATACAGTTTCTCCTCTTACTCACACGGCATCAATGAAATGCAAACAGAAGGGAGACCAACCATGCCCATTGGCTCCGAAAGGCATTGGCTACTTTAAAACCCACCTGACCTGCCTACCTTCCTTAGAAGGAACATACTGTTTCCAGCTGGACATGCGTGTTAATATGGGTGAAGGCCACTGAGAAATTCCCCAGGATACGACCTAAGGCCATCGAGAATTGAATGTTCCTGAGAATACAATCTATGACCACAGTAAGCTGCACTCCTAATCCTAAAAAGTGTTCCCTAATAATCCTGGAGTGTCTGTCTGTAATCTATCTGCTGAAGTCTGTGCCAAAAAGAACAACAGCGCAGGGAAGGCTAGCCATGGAGTCCATTCTGCATCATGAGTGGCCCAAGGGAGCAGACAGGAGCGGTTTTTAGGAATTGGGGTTCTATGGCACATGAGGCTTTGTACTTAAATTCCTCCTACCTCCTCAGCCAGCCTCCTCCCCACAGAGAATGCTGCCAGGCTCTGGGGATTTGTCACCATCAGATAGCTGCAAATATCATCAGGGGATGTTACAAGGGGTTTTCTGCTTTAGCATCTAGCTGACTTGGAGGGACAGTCAACAGAAGCCCAGGGTGGACATGCTGAGAATGGTGTGCTGATGTGGAGGCCTGAGGGAGCTGCCCATCATTCTCCATCATCTTCAACTGTATAAACGGTCACATGGCCTGCTGCTGTAAGGTAGGCATCCAGCAAAGCTCATAATGGGCCATCCTTTCTCAGTAAGAACCCACTATGGCTACCTCTTGTATCATCAACATGGAATCCTAGAGTCAGCTTCCAGAATCTTCTCCCTAGAATACTGAGGCCCATGAGCTCAGCTCTTGATAGGGCCTTGGGTCTCTGGGGTTTCTGTACCAACTACTACTTCACCAGCCCCCCAGATTCACTTGCTTAGGTCTTCCCATCTTCAAAGCCCAGCCAGTTGCTGCTGATCTGCTTCTCAGGTGACCTTCCCTGAGGATGAGTGTGCTTGCGACCATTTCAGAGGCCTCATACATCACTCTTCCCCTTGATTAACTGAGATGTTTGCTTTGACGGCATTTGTGACTATCCAAACTTAAACTGCCTGAGGGCAGGGACCACTTCCCCAAAGCCTGTTATTATCCTTCAGAAGTGTGAGAGGAGGAGAGCAGCTGGACGCTTAGGGGCAGCAGAAGATAGTGGAGTGAGAGGTGTAAAAGGGAAAAGTAGCTTGAAGACACCCGCCATGGTGACACAGCTTAGTTCTGAGCTGGCCTTGTGTGTGTGTGTGTGTGTGTGTGTGTGTGTGTGTGTGTGTGTGTGTCTGTGTGTGTATGGTGGGGAGTGACCGGACAATGAGATCTGGTGTCTCTGGCTAGAGAGTTAGAAGATTTGGATTCTTTCACGTTTTTGCCTCCCTTGGTCCCAGTTCAAGAGATATTTGTGGTATGACTCATAGCTCTCTGACACTATCTTCTGAGCCTGAGGCAGTAGGATGCCTGCATTGGAGCTTGTAGCTCCATGACTGCTTTCTTCTCAGTTCGAAGCTGTGGGATGCCTGTAGCATCTGAAGTTCTCTGATAGTAGCTTCTGAGCCACGGGTTCGGCCACGGTTGCCTGAAGTGTGTGTTGTAGCTCCCTGATGAGGTCATCTGAGCCTGTGACTATCCAGCATGGTGTCCCATGAACAGACCCATGTGGCCCACGTCCTCTGGTGCTTACAGCTTCCGAACTGCAAAGACCTCAAAGGAACATGGAGTTCAAGCAACCTTGGGGCTGATGCAATACAGTACTACGGCTCAAAGCACTCAGATCCCGTCTCACGTTGTTCTGGAGCCACAAGGCCAAGATGGAGGTGTCTGTGGGACTGCTCCCTGCACTGGGGTGGCCGGCTCCTTCCTTCTCCTCCTGACTTCCTTGGATTGCCAGCAGCATCGGCCTGTAGGAATGTGTACTCTCAGTGCTCGATTCTCTGACTCCATCTCTGAATGGTACCTTCCTATGTATAGTATAGCCCTTGATTCTCCCCATCCTTAGAAGGCCATCATGCTAAGACTTGAAAGGTGAAGTTACGTTCTCAAAATCACTCAGTCTGGGTTGGCAAGACAGCTCAGTGGGTATTTGCTGCCAAGCTGGACAACCTGAGTTTCACTCTTGGGATCCACACAATTGAAGGAGAGAACTGACTCTCACAAGTTATCCTCTAACCTCCATAGACATGCCGTAACACACACACACACACACACACACACACACACACACACACACACACAAATATAACAAAAAAAAATTAATCAACTAACTTAAACACAGAGAAACGAATCCTAAGCTTTGCAGTCAACACCCTCTGTGTTTCTGTCGCTGGTGTCAAAAGTGTCCACCTGTGCCAAATCCAAACTCAGTAGCCTTCATTCACCCCCTCCCACCATCCCCCAAAGTGAAAAGTGCCCCTGTGATTCTAATGCGCAAACTGTTCTAGGCAGCTGCCTATGAACCTGGGTCGGAGAGGACTGGGACCTTTTGAAGGTGAAAGCTTGTGAGAAATCCCAGTTAACCAGAGTAGTTGACTTAAGAGAGGAATTTAGCTGCAGTGGAGGCTGGCAAGGTCACTGCTCACCTCCATGGTTCTCAGTACTTTATGCTCATCATTTTATGTGCAGACACGAGGAGTCTCCACTTAGTGACGGCTCCCAGGTAGGGAGAGTTCACATCGGTAATGGGAGTCACCTGGGAGGAGATAAACTTGTGTTTATCCTCGAAGCGGGCTCTGGTTACAGCCGATGTGTGTGGCCACAGGTCAGTTGTGGGTGTCACTCCTCAAATACTGCCCATCTTGGTATTTAGACAGGGTTTCTCACTGACCTGGAACTTGTGGATTCACCTAGGCTGGCGGACCAGTGAGCCCTAGGGATGTGCCTGTCTGCACATCCTTCCTGGGATGGAACTCAGGTCCTCAAGCTTGCGAAGCAGACATTTCACCCCCGAGCCATCTCCCCAGTCCTGGTGAGAGCTTTGAGTACAACAAGGACATCTGCTTATTGTCTGTAGACCATGGTGACTTTTTTTCTCACAGGTGAGTGTGACATTTTTCCCCTGGGTGAAAACCTGAGCTCCATTCCTTTGGATTTCTTCCAGCTGGGCTTGGCATTGTCATTGACAATGGCCCCCAGGTAGCCGGAGGCACATCTGAGGGTGCTCCGAATTGCAGGAACCATGTGCTCGGCTCTCCACCCACCCAGGCCCATGGCTGCTCAGACAAGGCCCTGCTTGGCCAGCACCTGCAGACGTGGGAGCTGCAGCCTCGAGCGCACATGTGTTATTAGCCAAATTCCCTTATTAAAATGACCTATGGGCTTGGTATTTTAAGTGCGTGGGCGTGGAGAGTGAAAGACTTTCAAGTGTTTTTCTCAGCAAGCTGCAGCCAGAAGAGGAAGGACTTTAGAGGGGACCAGAGCAGCAACATAACCCTAGCCTCCCTGGGCTCTTCAGGACCAAGGGGAGGCAAGGGGGAGGGCCTTAGCTCATGTTCCAGTGTGCTGCCTTCCCAGAAGCCCTCACGGGCCAGGACACAGATAACCCGGGGCTGATCTCAGGCACTGCTTGGAGGCAGAGGTTTTTGGCACTAGAGGGACAAGCTCTAAGTCACAGATGCCCTGAATGTGAGTCTCACGGCCAGTGGGAGGTGCTAGGGAGAGAGGGAAGCTCTTCACTCTGCTCCTGGTACTGGATGCAGCAGGGCATCAGCTCCAGTGTATGGCTGCGACTAGGGAGGGCAGCTGTGTGATAAAGAGTGACACGAGGGCCGAGTGAGGAAGAGGAAGGACCAATAAGAAAGGAAGGCCCAGAGAAGAAGGGGCTGCAGTCTGGACTCGCACTCCAAGCATCAAGAGACAAAGCTCACTCATAAGGCTCCAGGAAATACCCAGGGAGAAGCCTAAGTGTGGCCGCTCGGCCAGTCGGGGGACCTGTGTTCGAATCACACTTGTTGCCTGTGCGATTGTGGGCGAGTTTCTTAACCTCTCAGGGCCCCAGTTTTTCTCTTCTGCAAAACAGAAGGTAGTAACAGCCCTTCTGTCTCAGAGTGTTCTCATGTAGGCTAAAGGAAATAAGGAACACGTGGGCTGGGCACCCAGCAAAGTCTTGGTAAAAATGTCAAAGACATGACAACCTTCCACAAAGACATCAGGGACCCAGAGATCCTGTGAGGAGGGGTTAGGATGAGACAGTCAGACACCTGATTGCGGGTAAGACTTGTGGAAACGGAGGAATGTTCAACAGGTGACAGAGTTGGTACTCGGACTGACTTCAAGTTCATGGCTGCGTCACCAGCTGGCAACCTTTCGTAAGGCACGACTGTGAGTGGCTGATCTGCTACATAAACAAGCCAAGACAGCACCATGTGGCATCTCCCTCGACGCCAGTCTGTCCATCCATGGGGCAGAACAAAATACAAATGGCTTTATTTAGTCAGAAAGGTCACGGGGTGAGCCTTCCTGGACACTCGCTGCTGTGATGTGGCATGCTTTCCAAGGCCAGGAAGTTCCAGGGCCTCAGAGAAGGGCTCACTGGTGAACAGGGACAGTTCTGAGGTCTAAGAAAGCCTTGGCTAGACTCTGTCTCTGTCCAGCCTGAGACACACTGTGCTTCTCCTCACATCTAGCGAATGACTAGACCACAGACAGGGTCAAGACACTATCCAGTTGTGTTCCGCCTTCCTCAGGAGGGCTGAGGCCGGAAGTGGAGAGTAAGCAAGACTATCGATGGCTAGAGAGCACATCCTGCCAGGTCCTAAACACCATACATTCCAGCCGGACCCTCTCCCCACCCCCAAGCCAGCTGGAGTCAGGGGTGGCCCTCTGTCTCTTGCTGGGAGCACGCCGCCCTTTCTTGGTCTGTGGGCGACTGTTCTACTCCACTGTTCCTCAGTGGTTCTGTAACTCATTCTCCTTGGTGTAGGTTGGGACGCATGAGTCATCTTCTCCTTTTGGGGACTGTTTCTGGGGATGTGAAACTTGCCCTTTGTCACGAAAAGGAAGCTCACACATGCAAAGGATCTTCTGCCCGAGGATGCGGGGTGGCCATTTTCCTCAAGCAGTAGCCGTAACACCCCATCCACATGTGTAAGGGGGCTGGCTTTCTCTACTTAAAGCACCCAAGGACATGTGAAAGGAAACATTTTTTTTTCTAAACTTTGCATTTGAAGAATCAAGGCAGGCAGGGAGGTCCTCACAAATTCAGGAAATCCCCGAAGATTCTCAAAGGTTGCAGGGAGAGTTCCCCTTGGACGACAGATTATGCCGAATCTAATTCTGGCTACAAATAACTGAGCATTGAAATGGATGCACCCAGACCAGCGAGACGGCTCAGTGAGTGAAGGCCTGCTGCCAAGTCCAGTCACCTGAGTTCAATCCCTGGAACCCACAAGTTGTCCTTTAGCCTCCATAAATATGTTCATGAACACACATGCACACACACACACACACACACACACACACACACACACACACACACATACATACACACGGATGGGGGACATTTTTTTAAAGGAAACAAATGCTCCCTTAGATTCCGGGGAAGACTTCCATGTTAGCAATGTCATTCCCTGTGTGCCCGAAGCATTTTACCTCTGACTTTCCCACCGAGGCTCCTGACAGCCAACACTCAGGCCTGTCTCCCTTCCTCTTTCTTTTTCCACTGTGGTGTGTTGACAACAGAGCTGCACAATTAATTTATTTAGGGACTTGTGAGCAGGGCACAAATCATGAGACTTGTGTGGAGTCTCCTGGCTCCTCTAAGCTGAACTGGAAGATGTCTGTGTGTATATCTTATCTTGTGCAAAGAGCCCCTGTGTCCAGCTGGCCGGATTCAGCCCCATCTGTGTCCATGCAGGCAGAATGCAGGTCAGAGTTCCCTACTCTTGGCACAAGTTCAAGCCTCCAGAGCCTAACTGAAAACGTGAAATACAGGACTCAGTTTTCCATAGAAATAACCTTTGCCTGGTTCCATGGAGTGACCAGATACTTGAGAAAGGGCCATCTACTCGGAGAATCGGAACGCACATGTTACTCTGAAGTTCTCTGGAAGTGAGTCAGTAGAGTTCAGAGGCTTGAATCATATCTGTGTTTTCTGTTCCAGTGTTATTAAAAAAAAGGGGGGAGGGGTGCTGATGGGATGGGGAGGTGGCTCAGAAGGTGAGCCGCCGTGTGGCACCAGCATGGAGACCTGAGTTCGGATCTCCAGCACCCACGCAAAAAGCCAGTGGGTAACAGGCACCTATAACCTATTCCTGGGGGTTGACACAAGTGGACTGTAGGACCTTGCCAGGTGAAACAGTGCTCTGGGTTCAGGGAGAGACCTTGGCTCAAAAACGTAAGTGGTAGAGAAATTTGGATACCAGTCTCTGGCTTCCCCACACACCTGCGCATACATGTGCATACATGTACACACACACACACACACACACACACACACACACACACACACACATGATAAAGTAAATCAATGAGTTCTGCTGACTCCCGGTGTGGCAGCTGCATCCGCTTGGAAAGCCTGGCTGTACTTTGGGTGCTGGGTTAAGTACAGCCATAGGAAAGAAATGGACGGGCAAAGCTTTCCTTCGCTGGGCACCCAGTGAGTCCTGCCTCTCTGTCTCTGAGGGTCCAGCCTGCCACAGTTTAAACCCACTGGGCGAAGACAATGCATCTTTGTGTGAGGTAAATCTTGTAAAAGAAACAAGAGTGCAAGCGGCCAGTGCACAAACGCCGTGCCGGTGCCGTTTTCCCTAAGTACGAGAACGTCTGTAGATTCTGGCTGTCTTCCGGGAGAGGTCCTAGAACTGGATTTAACAGTTTATGTCACTTGACCCCCCCCCAACCTCAAAGCATCAAGATAGTCCCTGGGGGTTCTGTTTTCTTTCCCCAAGTTACATGTTTCCCTTGGTCTTATTTATTCATTTGGAATCCGAGCCCCACATGACCTCAGATGACGAGCCTGGTTTTAGCCCAGACAGGGATGAGATTCTCTTTAGGCTAAGGCCACATGCTGTTCTGTCCTTCCATCCAGAGAGACAAACCCAGATTCCCCAGGCTCTGCTGGTCTATCCGGCTTGTGTAGTCCAGCCAGGGGCCACACAGGGGAAAAGCCCAAAGTGGCTTCCCAGGGCTGCCTGACTCATCGCCCTGCATGTACCTGTGGCCTAGAGCCTCACACACAGCCCCGCACGGACCTCCTGCCCCACATGTGGGAGCGGCAGGGAGGCTGGGGTCTGGGTGTGGACACTCAGAAGGGAAGGTGGCAGTGGCACTGGGGTCCCCAGTTTCTGCTCACTGGCTTCTGGAGCCTTTACTGTGATGAAAGGAGGAATGGCAGGTGGGCCGGATGCTGGAGGCCAGCCTGAGGTGGGAGCTCACACCCCCTGGCAGTAACAGGTACTAAACAGAGGAATTTGCAAGCTCTCCATGCACAGATCTGAGGGTGCCCGAGAGGAGAAACGTGCCAGGCTGGTCTCTCAGTCCCCCAATGTCTTCCAAACGCTTTCCTACTCCTCACACTGCAGTCTAAGTTTGTTGATCATGCGTGTCGGGTGATGCCGTTCTCCGCTGAGAACCTGTTGGCATCAGACCCAGTGCCCAGGGTGGATGTCAAGGCCCTTACAACATCCTCACCCAACCCTACTCCAGAGCAGACCACCCTTGTGTCTCTTGGTTCTTCAACAGGCAAGGTGCCCCCCCTCACCCCCAGCACACACACGCTCTGTTGCCTCCCACAGGTACCAACAGAGACGACAAGCCCTCTGCCCTTCACTAGGCTGCACACATTTGCTCCTGCTGCCCCTGTCCTTTGACACAGAGACGTCTACTCAGAACAGTGAGGGCATGCTTCACTGTCACCCCTCATGAACCCCCTGACCTTGATAACTGCTCTTCAGCTGACTCAGGACTCTCCAGCGCTAACCTAACGGCTGACCCGATACACAATACATATGCGATGAATCAGTGAATAAAGGCTGAGACAGGAGGATCACTGTGAATTCCAGGCCAGCCTGGGCTAACAGTGCTGCTTTGTGCCAAAAAAAAAGAATGAATGAATGAATGAATGAATGCTCTCTGTAAATGACTTCATGGACAAGATAAGCAAACAGATGTAACAAAGAGAAATGGATGTATCTAACACACAGTACTCCCCAAAATGCTTATTTTATGACTGTCGTGCATGCATTTATTGGTGAATATTTACGAAGATCTATTGTGTCCCAGACACCTTCATTTTACCAAGTCCTTAGTAGAACAAAGGGATAAAAGTTCCTTGTCACAGAGGACGGGGCAGTAAGAGAGGGTTCCACCCTTCCTAACTTCCTGATTCAACAGGTTGCTCCTGCCATCTCCTCCTTCCTTCCCACAATTCCCACTCCAGGAGGAAGAGCCAGCATGCCTGGTCTTTTGAGTCTCCTCACCAGGGCATCATCTCATTTTTATCCCATGAACGCTGTGAGGAGGCCCAGACGACAGGTATTGCCATGTCTATCACACAGGAGGAAAAACCAAGGCCTGTACATCTCAGGGAGTCCTGACCGCTCCTCAGACATCTTCACACTGTCCTCTGAAGACCCACGGAGTCATTCTGAATAGATACATGTTTCTGTGTAAGTGTGATGAATCAGAGAACCGTAAGTGAGGCTCAGCGGCTTTAGTGTAATCCAGAGCCCAGGAATTTGGCCAGAATGCAAGACAACAGTATAGTCAGAGGCTGCTGCAAGCAACAGATTAAATCAACTCTCTGGGTTCCCTGTGGCCACCAGAGAAAACCCACGTGTGACTATTCACTTGCAGTTTATTAAAACGGTGAGATAAGAACGGCTTCCGGGGAACAGCAGGATGGCCTGGAGCACCGTCCAAAGCAAGCGTGGGTCACACAGACATAAAACTCCCCTGAGCTTGGGTGGAGACAGCAGTTACCACTCAGGAAGAATGCGATGGTGCTGGGTGCCAGCATGCACAGCTCTGCTATGGACAAAGGGATTATTCTGCCTCATTGTCAAAACGCAGTGTTTATTGTTAAAATACACTCGGGAATTAAAAGGGGCATGTATGAATCATAAATATTTGCATGCTATTAATGTTTGGACAAAAGAGTTGGACAGGCTAAGTTGGGAGAACTCCTTTTCCCATGAAAAACAGTGCTTCGAATTACAGTCCATATTTAATTTCATCTCTTCCATTGCTAATCTGAAATCCCAGTGCCTGCTGGGCATAACCCTTTCAGGCCCTCAGAGCTCCAGGAGGCTGGGGAGGAAGGGGAGGCCAGGAAGCTTGCCCAGAAATCTACCAGGAGCAACAAGAGATGGGCCTCTCACTGACCTACTGATGGCAGCTGCTGCACTCTGCTTGCAACTGCCACTGTCTCTTCAGGGACACTGTCCCTGCAGAGACCTGACCCAGGTTTGAGGCTTCACCTAGGTTTTCCTAATCCAAGGAAAGCAAAACCTTCATTTTATCTCAAGTAATCGATCCTCACTGCACCTCCTCCTCTCTACGGACAAAAGGGGAAGAGAACTCAGATAGACACATACCTTTAAGTTGTTTTCAGCTTCCCCACCCTCCGGGGAAGGCTTGACAATGTCTGCAGAGATTTCAGATTGTCACTTCTAAGAAGGTGGGGGAGGGTGTCACTGGTATGCCGTCAAACATTCAACAGTGCGATCACAGCCACTCCCGTATTTTCCCCTGATCACCCCAAAAAGGGAATGGGTGGCTCTAAGTGACGATGGGGATCCACGATCTGCTCTCAGATAAGAAGCTGGTGAAAACCCACTGTCCAGAGCGAAAACGGTCCTGGAGGAGGCATTCACTCGCGGGGGGGGGGTTAAGGAGTGGGTGACTACACGTCACGCAGGGATCGGGGTGATATCAATGGGTAAAGCTGGATTTTTGGTTTTGGGGACACTCCTCAGGGCTTCTGGATACATTCTTATTGATTTATTCCCCCACTCCCACCTCAAGGCATGGTCTCTTTAGACCAGGTTGGTCTGGAACTCAACATCTAACCAAGGATGACCTTGAACTTCTGATCCTCCTGCCTCTACTTTTTTCTTCATTGTGACTATCACAAATTTAAAGTTTCACACATTTTCAAGGAAGGTAAAGAGTGTGAGGGAGGAGGGGCAATAGAGATACTTAACTTTTGGGAGTGGTGGGCCACCAGGTCAGGGTTTCCCCCTGTTGGTATAATATAGTTTTAGAATTGGTCTTTTCTGGGGCGGGGGCAGTCTGCACATAGTAGGGTGTTTAGCAGATCTCTGGCCTCAACCCCTGGGTGCTATGGACCACTCACCCAGCCCAGTATGTGACAGTCAAAAGTATCTGCAGACCTCATCAAATGTCCCCTAGGGGTCCAAACACATCCCAGCTGTGAACCACCAAGCAAGAGGCTCATCCAAACTGATCACCTACACAGGTGATCAGTGAAGGAGACCTGCCCCCGGGGTAGCAGTTTGAAGGACGGAAGTGGGGACCTTTATTGTAGGTTCTTGAGATGTCATTTAAAAAGACAAACAGCTTTCTCAATGATCCTGGTTCAGATAGCTCCTGGATAGAAAAATGAGAGATGCTGAACACAGTCCATGCAATGCCGAACAACTCCAAGCAATGTTGAACACACTCCATACAATGCCAAACATACTCCATACAATGCTGAACACAGTCCATACAATGCTGAACATAGTCCACACAATGCTGAACACACTCCATGCAATGCTAAACATACTCAATACAAAGATTTCAAGTAGAAATACAGAAAAATGTCTGTGAAGATCCACAACCAATAGTATGTGCAAATCCTATGAGCTGAATCCTATGCACCCCATCCACCAGAGAGTGGAGCCTTTCTACCTCCCAAGGGCCCCTCCCTACTTGCCTTGTCCATGAAGATCTGATAAGGATGCAGAAGAACACTAGACAGCTTCTTCCTTTGCATAAGGTGACTTGATCAGAGACACACACTTCCCTAGAGGGCACTGACCAGCCCTCCCATTCACTGGACCTGGGCCTCCTGGGGTCAGGTGTTCAGGAGGGAGTATGGTTAGGCCCGTGTGTTCATTAGGAAGGTCTTAAGTCTCTAAAAGCAGGGAGTACTCCAAGTCGGAAAATAAGCTTCAAATTCACTTACATCTTCTATGAGCAAAGCAGAGTTTAAGTGGCTCCTGAGTGACTATTTCCTCCTTTGCTGAGGAAGCCGAAGGAAACGCACTGGGACTCTGGAGTTATAGCATAAGCCTCTCACAGGCGGCTGCTGGGATTTCTTTACACTCTATGGACCCATGCAGCCTGGCATCCTGGCTGGAGGAAGTTCAGGCATAGCAAATGGAGTTCCTAAATGGGATAGGCTGCCCAATATAGGCTAATAGAGGCTGGGCAGTGAGCTGGGGTCCCAAAGCAGTGCAGTGCAAAACTGAATGTTAACTCCATTCTCCACACAGCCCCCGAATGTGAGATTCACAGCGGAACCAGCCATGGAGGACAGGCATTGCCTGAAACTCACTAATGGGTATTTATAAATACCGGCAGAATGTGAGCAGCGTACAGGCAGCTGGCACACGGGGACATTTTCACAGACAGACAGCTCATTAATTCAAGTTAATTGCTTGACTGGGGCCTCACGTGAGGAGATGTTATCAGCATGGATGGACTCAATCTTCAAGAACATTTTGGTCCAAGAAGTCTCTCAATGGAAGTATAGACACATGACTATACACCCCTGGATAAGGGCCCCCAACAGGGCCTGCAAACTGCACACCACTCCACATTTACAGTAGAGTAAACCCCACGTCCATGGGCCCCACACTCGTGGATTGAAGGAATCACAGATGACAAATACTTGGGGGAAAACCCATTTGTACTGAGCCTGTGGGCTTTTTTTTCCCCCATTATTATTTCCTAAACAATAGCACAGCAACTACTTATGTGTAAGTGATATTCTATTAGCTATTGTAAGTAATCTAGACGTGATGTGAGTTATATTTGAGGGTGTGTGGGGTTCTTTACAAAGGTTTCCCCATTCCATACAAACAGCTGGAGCAACCGCAGATGTCTGGATGGGAGGGAGGGGGTTCTGGACCAATCTTCCATAGACACCAAGGAGTGACTACACACAGTCATCCTTAAATATCCCTCACTGCTCTCAGCTCATTTGTATAGTCATCAGCAGGGAGGGAGGACTCCACAGACATTACACCATCTCTCTGCTTCAACAAGTAAGTTTCCTTAAAAAAAAAAAAATCCTGAAAGACAGAATATATTCTTCCATAACTAGCCTCCTCCACCCTCCCTTGTACCTCACCAACCAGCGCACACACACGCACACACACACACACACACAGAGAGAGAGAGAGAGAGAGAGAGAGAGAGAGAGAGAGAGAGAGAGA
>CABHPR010139441.1:0-13154 GCA_902168415.1 Peromyscus melanophrys | reverse complement strand
GAGAGAGAGAGAGAGAGAGAGAGAGAGAGAGAGAGAGAGAGAGAGAGCGCGAGAGAGAGCTGATTTATTAGAACCAGCACAGCCTTGCTGAGTGGCTAGCTGGATCGCTGTTTAGGTCTATGACGCAGTCCTAACAGGAAGCTCTGAAAGTCACTCAACCATTATTTCCCTCCAAGGCACTTTCTGATTGATAGTCTTCAGTCCTGACCAAAAGGAGCTGGCTCACCAAAGGACAGCCCTGCTGCCGAGGAAGGGCGGAGGGCGGCTCCATACAAGGGCAGCTTCGGCCACACAGCTGAAAAATCCTATTCATGCAAATAACCTCAACCAAGAAAAGCCGTGTGACACCATCCTTGATGCTTGGCACTTCATAAAACCTACCCACAAGGAAAGTCTGATGGAGCGGAGCATGACACCATTGTTTTCCAACAGGGACAGCGTGCGGTGAGCTGCTCCTGGCTCTTACCAAGGCTCTGGCCACACCAGGCTTTAAGCCGGACAGGGAGAAGCTTGCTTGAGGAAAGTGTCACTAACTCTTTTATTGTCAAATATAAAAGAGGAGGGAAGCCTGGTCCTGGTCTGACAGGCCACATTCTGCATCAGTTCTGGGTGAAGCGCGTGACCTGCCAGGAAAGGAATTATTCGCTGGGACTGGCTGAGGCTTGTTTTCTAAGAGGCCCTGGTTTGGTTTAGTTTTGTTGGATTTTATTTGTTTTTTATTTTTGTTTTGCTCTGTTTATCCCTATTTGTTCACAGCTAAATCTGAAGAAAACAGATTTTACTAGATGTGCTGTTATAAACAGTAGAAGCAAAACCAGAAAGAAAAGGGGGAAAAACAAAAAGGACACTGATTTGAACACAACTCACATAGTTTCTTTCTATTTATTCTCGCTAGGAGACCCAACTGCCATTTCTATTGCTTACCTAGAATGCTCTCCATGGAACATCTCTGGGGCTGGCAGTTGGATTTTTCCTTCTTCTAGTAAATGAGTTTGCCATCAAATAAAGAATGATGTGGATCCTATAACATCGTGAGTCACTAAGACCAACTCTCCGGTAAAAGCCACTGCAGAAAGACACCCCTCCCTGTTCGCCGTATAAGTACAGCTTTTCCTTCCCTAACTGTGTCTCCACCAGAGGCTTCTGCTGAGCTGAGAGACAACCTCCCCATGCCGTACCCTGAATCATGCAGAAGGGGATGAAATTGCCACAAGGAACCGACATCACACAAATGTGAAAGAGCCAGCTTGTGACAGCATAAATATTATGTCTGGGAAGACGTCCACAGCAAGAGTCTAGGAAGGAATTTCACTTCAGAAAAGCACTATTTTCAAAATGGGCAAGTTCCGAGCTGCCAGGAGGTCAGCATAAACAGCAGATTCCACCGAGAAGCGAAACCCTTTCCTGACAGACCACAGGACACTTGGCTTTATGGGTCCTGAGTGTCACTGAGCCAGGGCGGATGACACTCCTGAAGAGACCTTACTGTCAGTGACAGAATGGTCTCCAATCCTGCATGAGTGATGCCATCCACTCATATACCCAGCGGCTTACCAAAGGCCTGGATTGGCATTTTAAATTGATCTACTTTCCTAACCCCTACCAATCAGGCCCCGAGTCTACGGATGTCACTGTCACCAAAACAACAGAAGGGCGCCAGAAAATGTCCACCTTGTGGTTCCCTTGGATATTTATTTTCTGGGTATTTGGTACTAATCTGGTGCTCCACAGTCAAAGCCATGTTCCAAATTTGCACATTTTGGCATCCACACATCCCAGAAGATCTACGAGCAAACTCCAGAAACTTTACGCTGCACACAGAAATCTTTTGCATGTCTTCCGTTCTTGGGGAAAGTCTTTTAGAGGATTTTCAGAACTATCTATGACATCTCCCAAGGATTAAAAGTCACATTCTTAGAACAAATGGAAACTGGCCGTTGTTTCCCTCCTTACAACACAGATATTGCTGGTACCTTTGGGAGCTGTGCGCTTTGGTTCTCCGTGAAATCATTGAAGCTATACTCTCTGACTGGCCAGCTCATTGGTAGCTAACGGAATAAATACTCTAGTAGGGAAGAGGTATTTGCAGACATGTCTGTCACCTCACGCTGTGGGGGACTTTCTTGTCATTGGAACGTACAGATTGCCGTTATAGACAGAAAAAAAACAAAACAAAGCAACAAAACAAAACCTCTCAGTTAATTAACCTTATGAAAGAGTTCTTGTTGACCCTGAACTTGGAGGTGACTGATAGTCTCAGGCCCTGTGATTAAAACAATTGTTCTGAACAACCACTTGTGTGCCTTCCTAATCTCTGGACTTCAGTGAGTCTCCCAGGATCCCCTCTTCTCTCCCCCACCCCCACCCCCAACTGAGAGCCGCTCTCTCTTCTCTTGTGAAGTCACTGCCAATCAACATGCAGATCAGGAATCAAAGGGAGACACATTCCCGGGGTGAGATACCTGGAGGAGAGCTGAACTCCCCAGAGAGCAGGGGGAAGCCAGGGGCAGGGGACAAGCCTGAGCTGCCTAGGCCTTCACCAGCGTTCACAGGGGCCTGCAGTCAGCCAGGCCTTAGAAGCCAGACAGGCAGGTTCTCCCAGTCTCAGGCTGAACCTGAGGTTAGGAGCTGTGGCCCTGGCCATCAGCCAGCACCAGACAGATCCATTTCTTGGAAGAGAGAAAAATCCTTCCTTGGGTGGCTCGGGCAGTCTCTGGGAGGGTCACAATCCCCAGTCGGGCATCTGGCCCAAGAAGGGAGAACCCTTACATATTCTCTCTACCTTCATTCCACACTGGGCACGCAGGCCCGTGGAGAATCCATCACTGACGGGACTCAACACTGACCTTAAGATGTGTGCATGGATGAAAAGCCAAAACCTTCTGGGTTAGTCTGTGAATGTCAAGGGCGTATTTTTAGGCACATTAAAAAAAACAAGACAAAACAAAACAAAACCAGAAAATGACATAGTTGAGTCTTAAGATCGCTTAATAAAACATAATGAAACTTTTAAAGGATAAAGCTCAGCCAGGGAGATTAGGACTAATTGTTAGAATTAGTGAGAGCATCTATTCCCTTTCTAATGGGAAGCAAACTGTGAGGTGGGGGGAGAGGGAGAAAGAGAGGGAGACAGAGAGTGGAATGTCTAGCAGGCTTTGATGACCACGAAAAAGCAAAATAAAATTGTATTTTGTGACTACAAAGTGAAATTATGAGACAAAACCATGTTCAGTCTTCTGACAGCTTACTTGTCTTATATTATTGACATAAAAATTTTAAACCATAAAAACTCAAGACCAACGTTATATACGGTAACGGTAACTGGGTCAAGTGGTCAATTAATGCTCCTGAGTTTTAATTGCTCTCCACCAGGCATGGAGAGGGGAGCCTGTTCAAATCAATTATAACCTTTTTTTTTGCATCTGATTCATTTTTTCATTCCAGGGTCTGAGAAGACAGCCTGGCCTTGGGTGCTGCTGTTGTCCTTTGGGGGGTTTATGCAAACTCCGGTGCATACTGGCATGAATCAGGTAGCAGAATGCAAACAGTCCACACCTTGGGGAAACAGCCCGCCCGCCGTTCCTCAGGTAAACACAGCACCTATTAGTCACCCACTCAAAACAGAGATGGCCAGAGAGATGGGGGACTAGCCCTCAGCAGCACAAAAGTAAGCATGCTGCTTTCAAAACCCCATTCTTCCTCGGGGGCCAGTCTTCATCAACTTACGGTGACGACTGTCAGAAAGCCACCATGCCACCCTAATGGAACACGTCACCAGAATGGGCCATTAAATAGTCTTCAAAACTTCCATAGCCAAACAGGACAGAAAGACGCACCTAGATGCCTAGGAGCATGATCACACTTTCTCTGGCAACCAAGTGGTACTCAGCTAGCCATTCCTAAAAGTGGCAGTTCCTAAGAACTGATGGAGTTCATTGCTAGGCAGGTGGGGGGCCTGGCTGTGGGGTCGTTATTTCTTCTCGGCTCCCCACCCACTCTGCCAGCAGCTCATCTGAACCCTTCACAGTGTTTTCTGGGCACACGCCTCTGAACCATAATGCGAATTCCATTTGCTGAAAGGCAGACTTTCAATATAACAAGTGAGCCCACTTAAGGACACGGGCTCTCCCGGCGGCATCTCTCAGGCTCTCAATAAGTGGAGAGACTTTTCTTTGAATCTCCCTATTATTAGCATAGCAGTGTGAACATAGAGTTTCAATCACATTATATGTTTTTTTGTTTTTCTCTAGGTGTGATTTCATTATGAAAACGCCCTGGACATCTAGGCTAGCCAGCACAACAGCCCAGACGCACAGACACTTACCCTCTCCCGTCTTCCACTGAGAACAGATTTTCTAGGGTTTCTGAACGCCTTCGTTCACAGGGGTGATGACCCCTCTGCCTGGCCTTTCCTAGACTTGCCAGTCTGCTGGTTTTGTTTCGTTTGTTTGGCTCTGGGGACCAAGCGGAGGGCCCTGCATATGCTAGGCTAGTGTTCTGCCCCTGAGCTACAGATTCCACTAGCCCCTTCCTGTTTCTTTTCCAAGGTAAGAACCATTACTGTTACTTACACACGTATCCTGTCTTTTTGATTAAGCTAGAAACAGCTTTGACGGCCAAACTTATTCAGTTCTACATTACAAAAGTGAAACTTTAAACCAAGTCCCCTTGCTCTTAAGTTTTCACTACTCGTTGATGTTTGTAAAATACGATTTAGGTCCCAGAAACAAAGAGAAACTACAATACTTGAAAGATAACTGGAAAGTGGGGAAGTCCACAGTGAACCAAGGTTTCCCTTGCTACTCCAACACTTTGAAAGTTGGCTAAGGGTGAGGGACAGTCAAACTGCATGTCCACCTGAGCTAAGGGAATAGTTTCTTCGAATAATCTGGTCTCTCACATGATTAACATCTAAATGTTAACTGAGCCCCACTTCTCTCACCAAATAATAATAAATACATCATGAAGGTCACGTTGTTCTCGATTGTACTAATATGATCCCATTTTTATCCTAGAAATGTAAGCTTGCTTAAAACCATATCACATACGATAAGGATTTCCCCCAAATTATTGATGTGAGCAGTTGAAATCCCGTCGCCTGTAGAAAGCACAGGTACCACCTGTTCAAGGATTGCCCAATAGTGAACTCTCATTACATAATCTCAGTTCTCATTGTGGTGAGGCTCACTTTTCTCGTTTCAGAAAAATGGTGAAGTGTTTTATGGAAATTCACAATTCATGCCCAGCAGTGGTGGCGCACGCCTTTAATCCCAGCACTTGGGAGGCAGAGGCAGGTGGATCTCTGTGAGTTCCAGTCCAGCCTAGTCTATAGAGCTAATTTCAGGGCAGCCAGAATTAAGCAGAGAAATCCTGTCTTGAAAAACAACAACAAAAAAGGAATTCATTCATGTATTATGTGTTCCGAGTCAGTCTTAAGCCAATTTAGCCATCAAACACGATAATAAAAAATTAGACTCTTGAAGAAGTATTAAATTTCAAATAAACATTATGTTAAAGTTTGATGCGGCATCAATAATAAGAAACTGCTTCCGGCTAGAAAACCTGCGTTTGTTCCCAGGTAAATACTTCGCATTTCAAGTTCATTCATGACAGATACGCACCTCTACCGCTCCGACCGACAAACCTGAGGTCATTGAATCTTGCCACTTGGTTCTTCATGGCCGCTGTCGCGTTTCTCAGCTCTGCTGAGTAGTTTTCGTCGTTGCCTGCCATGACAGTGACCAGTGTGCCATCTGGAACGTCCCCCAGCGCCACCACCTAGACATCAGCCAAGGGACAAAGGCAGACATCAGAGCTGTCGTAGGGACACTTCTGTGTCATCTGCGCGGCAGTTGTTCTAAAATTAAACATATGCTTAACAACCCTTTCTGGTTTTTAGAGGAACCATCATAACTTGAGCATCATAACCGAAAGGCTTGCTGTTAATTCCACAATGCGTAGATGGATGTAGATTTTCAAATGAGGAAGGCACTGACGAAATTAAATGAATAAGGTCACACAACACAGTCAGAATAAGACAAAAGGGAACAGGGACTCTGAAAAGCTACTGATTCTCATCGATGTAGTCATCTCGTAAGACATGTTTGAAAGACAGAAAGTCTTATGTGGTAGGTTTATAATCTAATCCACCTTTTAAAAAAAGATTCATTGTATTATTTTGAATTATGTGGATGTGGGTGTATGTGTGCATATGAGTGTAAGTGCCACTGAGGCCAGAGACATCGGAACACCCTGGAACTGGAATCGTAGGCAGAAGTGAGCCCCCTGACACAGGTGCTGGAACCAGAAGCCGTCCCCTGCAACAGTGTGGTGTGTCCTTAACTACTGAGCCATCTCTCCAACCCCATCTTCACTCGCTTGGACCTTTGTTGGTGCTCCTAGCAGGATCTGGACTTAGGAACTTCAACTTAGTTCTGCTAAACTTAAATTTGACTTTTGCTACTGATCTTTTTTTTTTTTTTCATTTTTTGAGACAGGGTCTCCCGTAGCCCAGGGTAGCCTCAAGCTCATTGTCTGACAGATGACCTCGAACCCCTGATCTTCCTGTCCCCACCCTGCAAGTTACAGGTCTGTGTGCCATCATGTACGCAGCTCCCAATGGCTCTGGAAGGGATTTAAACTGCCCATTGCAGCTAATCTCTGGCATCTCTTTTGCCTCTGTTGGAGTCTCATTAGCAGTGAACTCTGGCACTCAAGGAGAAAAACCAGAAATGTGCCATTTATTTATCATTAATTCCGAAAGAGATGTTCTTTTCTGAAAAGAAAAAGAACAAAGGGAGTCCCAATAATCATTCTCAAATCAAAGGTGAAACCAGGCTGCATTTTCACATCTGTGAGCCCCAGACATGTATTAACTGTGTTCTGAGGTATTCCTTTCCTGCCATTGAGAAGGTAAGGGCTTATTATGTTTTGAAGACAACTGGTAGATAAACCTATTTCACATCCGGAAAACAAACAAACAAAAAGCAGCCATTTTAAATTAAAATACTCTGAAGTACATGCCTTGAAAATGCTCCGCCAAGTATCATCCATCACTTGGCTGCCGTTTGATTCTTTCCATTTTATTTTAGTGCTAGGGTCTCACTAGGTAGCCTAGGATGGCCTTGAACTCACATCCTCCTGTCTTCACTGGGAGGCCAGGGCTTACAGGCATGCCCCACCAAGCCGGCGTCTGACTGCAGCAGCAATTTTGAGTTTAGACTTGATTACGGCTTACGTCTGCTTTGTTCCAGTTTCAAAGTGGACATGGAATTCAAACCAAAATGCCTCAAGTTCAGTTTTGTTTTTTTTTTTTCCAATCATTTCTGACATACATTGTCAGTCTGTAGTGAAACTGTTATTTATCCTGACAACGTGGTCATTGTTAGGTGGATGTTCTCAAGTTGGGAGCAGCAAAAGCCCTTCTCGATATACTGTTACTATGTTTCTCATTTTCTTTGCATACTAGTTGCTACACAGTTTATTGCAGGAATATTTCTCTGTCCCTATGTATGTAAATAAGGATGCCACAGATTCGCTAATCGGATACCAATATCCAGTCCCTCTGCTTGTCATCCTCACTGCGCTTAGTCATGTCCCCTTCCGCTCTCCGTTGTCCTGCAGATGACTATCTGGGTGATTTTTATTCTTTGTGGCCGCTCCATCTCCTGGGTTCTAAAGAACACGCCAGGAAATGACTCCAGCTGCCCGGAGAAGTGACAGTCGGGACCCCAGGACATCGCCAGGACACTCTGCTCTGGGTACTGGGTAAGTGTCTTGTGGGCTCTTGAATTTTACCTGTTTTCACCAACTTGCTTTGTGAGACAAGGACAGAGCCTCTGGCCTCTTTTTAACCCTTTCATCCCAATTGTTGGACATGTTTTCTACAAAGGAGATTTTAGAACATTTATTCTCTGAGCAGCCTGTAATTAGATGTTTATATCCCACCACAAGTGTTTGAGGGCCTTTAATTAAGATTAGTAATATGACAACTCTTTTGTTTCAAAGAACATCTTTGCAATAAATCTCCCCGATCAGTTAATTGATCATTATTTACCTTTCTTTCTACTCCTACAAAATTCTACTCCTATAAATTCTGCTGTTTTTAGTCTCTATTTTTTCCTCCATTCCTTTTTTCGCTATTTTCACTTCCCCCTGCACAATCAGCTCACAGTGTTGAAACGTCGTCCATGAAGACGCTTCACTTCCTCACCCGCATCTCACTGTGGAGAGCTAGGCTTTTCTAGTTCAACTCAACACCCACGGGTACCCAGGGTACCGGATCTACCACTGGGCTTCCAAACTGAATGCCTTACCGTTGGGGCCCATATCTCTTAAGAGGTTAAAATAAATACATCCTGTTCCACAAGTGCCCAAAGGCATGCTGAGTCATGGCTCTCCTCCTGCTGTGTCTCAGTGTGCCTCAGTTTACCACTATTGCTCCAGTGCTGCTACCTCATTAGTGGGGGGCCAACCCAGGAGGCCCTCACGGATAGATGCAGACAGTACGAAAGGACCAGGGTGGCTAACTAGGAAAAGGTTGCTGATGCTGGAATTCAAAAGTCTAAAAATCAAGAGTTTAGATTTCATCACTCTCATTTTTAAAAGAAGTGGGAATGGGGAATCTGGGGACTCACTTATCTCCCAAGAGTTTTGGTGGGGAAGGGAAGGAGACAAATTAAATCCAGGGACATTTAACACTATATTTCATCCAATGACAAGTATACTTAGGCTAGGTTAAATTTTCTTTTAGAGTTAAAACTAAGATGTCTTCCAATTTGATACAGATTTTTGTCATTGAGAAGTGATATAAAAAGAATGAGAAAAAAATCTAACTTCAAACAGAAATAAAAAGCAGTGTCTGCAATAAAAAGCTATAAACAATAGGTAAGGGAAGACAAACATTTACATTCAGCACAGACCAAACAGACAAGAAGGGACTTGCTGGCCAGAGATAGCTCATATTTTGTTGAACTTCTCTGTTCTCCAAGTATCAGGAAGTTGGGCAAAATATCAGCTCTCCTCTGTGCTATAAGGGCTTCCCAGTACTGTTCTTGGCTGGCCTGTTCGTAATTGGAAACCGGCATTTTCCAACAATTTTATAGGTTGAAATTGCAGTTACAATTCATGTACGGCAAATTCCTTGATCTTCCAGAGTTTCAAAGAAGGCTATGGAGTAGAACATAGAATTCATCTGAGATGGCATTTAATGCATAGCTAGGGACCATGATCTTCCTGCCGGAAACATTATTTACTCCTTTTTAAAAAAAAAAAAAAAATGAAAAGCATATTCCATCAGCACCCAAGGGTTTTTAATCCCCTTTGGAAGGCATGCTCATACTCTGTGTACCAGGGCCTAAACGAACTGTACTATTACAGTCTTACAAAATCTGTTGCAAGTCACCTGAACAACTTTGCTGGCTGCTTCTACGAATACTGTGTAGCACACAGCAGACTTCACAATTTCTCATCTGGGAAATTGTTTCTCCTGGGCTAAGATAAAGGGTTTGGAGGTGAAAAGCGGGGCAGAGGAGAGGCAGGAACCAATGAGGATGATTTAAATCTATTTTTGAGAGAACTTGTGAATTTACATCTCTTGATAATTCTGAAGACTAAAGCAGAGGACTTAACAAAATTCCAGAAGATTCCTATAGATGCTCCCCCACTAGGGGTGGGTGGGTTCCATCACTGCTTCACATAATTTGGTTTTTATCTTGGAAAATAAGATAATTCCTGTAGGACTGACCTCTAAAGAGATTCCTATCCAAAATGTAGAGAAACATTTTTGGTAGGAGCTGGTACAGATGGGGGCCAGGGATCCAGAGAAAATGCAGCTAGGATGCTGGTCTGTTTAGAAGCACAGCTTCTTCTTAAGCCCAACCTTTAAATTTCTTCTCCCTCTGAAAACCCTGTCTACTGTCTCAGTTCAGCAGGGTGCTGAGCTCCTGGAAGTGGCCTCTCTTGGTGGGACAGAGTGGTGACAGATACTAATCGAGTGGTCTGATTTTTCTGTACCCTGTCCTTTCCCCCAAGCTCTCTCAAGAGACCCACTTGAACCTTCCACACGTGCCGTATACACCTTGACCTTTGTCATAGCCACCGGCTGTCACTCAGGAAAACAAACCGAGATTCTCTTAGAAGTGGGTTTTCCAAAATCGTTTATAAAAAGGGAACCTCTATGGCTGTGATTATTTTTGCTTAAAAGGAATTTTCCGCGGTTTGTAAAAGCAGTATGTATGGTCTTTTCATTCTTTTAAAAGAAAACAAACATTTCCATGTGGTAGCTCAAGACTTTGCATTGCTTCAACTCCTGAGGACAATTTCTAAAAATCAATCATTTAGTGTCTTGATAAACTGGAGTTCCCTCACAGTAAAAACAGCAGCTAAGACCCCCCAAGGAAGAGACAAGTCCCTTCAGCTCTGCTCTGCAGGGACACCTCCTTAAATGGTCCTTTTGTTGACCACACAAAGCCTGATTTCTCCCTGCTGACAGTGACCTCGGGGCTCAGCCCAGTCAGGTTCCCTCTCACCGTGAGCAGAAGACACCACCAACTATCCTTGTTTTTCTAAAGGAATCGGGATGGCTTTCCAAATAACTGGAAGGGGGGTAAAGCCAAGGTCCTTGCCTACCCTGGAATCCTCAATTCTACCCTTACCTTTTAAAAGTTGCTTTCAAAAACTGTTGAAGGCAACATTTTTATAGACAGACAATTGCATATTCTATCTCTATAATTTTTAAAATGTGGACGGTGTTTTTAGCGTTAAAAAAGAATTTGGACAGCACTTTTCAAAAAGTGAGGGTTATTCGTTGTAATTAGATCAAGGTCCAGCTGAGGCCTGGAACTACGAAAAGCTTAAATTAAATTAATCTCCCTCCTAAAGGGGACAATTTCTTCATCTTAAAAAAAAAGCAACTTCTCTTTACAGCTTGGACCTGCCTCCTTCATCAGCCTTTTAAAAGAACAGGACCTAACACAGTCATTGTGCTTTTCAGCTGTCCTTTAAAACCCACCACCGAAGAAGACCAAAGAAGAGAATTTAAATTCTCAAGCTCCCTGCCAGAGTAGTAAGATAGTTGTTTTAAAAACGCCCGGGGTTGTTTATACATCCCTTCTGAAGGCCAAGGTTTAGAGGCAACTGAAAGCCAGGGCAAGATCAGGGTGAAAAGCTACCCGACGCAAGTGAGCTGCCCATCTGAACTTGCTGGGTCGACACTGCCCCCTCCTCTGACAGAAAAGCCGCCGGATTGGACCTTCCCAGGTGTCAGAAGACACCTCAGCACCTTTCTTGCCCGGGGCTTAATTTTCTGGAGGGTTCCAGAAAAAGCAACAGGATTTGCTACTTGCGGCTTCTGGCAGGAGCAGGCGACAGGCTCGAAAAGCTCCTCGGAACTTTGGCAAACTTAACTACGCCTGCAGTGGACTTTGGACATTCTGATGTCTATAGGGCGGTTAAAAAAAAAAAAAAAAAGGCGCGCTGGAGGCGGGGGTGTCCCCCTGGCTCTGTCCCTTGTTGGTTTATTTTTACTGACCGGAAGGTATTAAAGTATCTCTCTCTCTTTCTTTTTTTTTTTAATTTCCTGATGCCTTCATTTGAGAGACACAAAATGGTCTGGGTGTTCATCCGGAGGTCCGGGAAGCTTACGAAGGACAACGGATTTGTCCGCCCCAAGGTTTTAACTTTTCCTAGTTGGTAGCAAAGGTAAGGCCCTTGGTAGATGTTCTGGGATTATCTTGACTTTTTTTTTTTCCTTAAACTCCTCATGGATGCCTCTAGGGCTGGCTAAGGTGGGTCCCTCCCGAGGGTCGCCACGGCAACGCAGCATCCCCACATGCCAAACTCAGCGAGAAGGACCAGAGGCTTCCACAGGCAGCACCCCTGTCTAGATGCCGCTCGGCCTCTGCCCTCTAGGCTCCCTCTGGGCATCGGCCGGCCCTCTCCCGACCTTCCCACCACCCTCTCCAGGCCCGAGTACCTTGAAAGCGATGGGCAGGGTCTTGTTGCAGCGCCAGTGGGTGGGCAGCACGGAGCAGAGGAAGTTGGGGCTGTCGGTGCGCACCAGCTCTCCGGGGTGGTCAGCTAGTACCTCCACCATGCTGCGGTCGCCGCTCCTCAGCTTGCTGGCCAGGGCGGCGCCGGCGTCCGGGGCGCCCAGCGTCAGCGCCTCGCTCATCTTGCCGGGGCTCAGCGCGGTGGAAGGCGGCGTGAAGCGGCGGCTTGTGCTGGCATCTACGGGGATACGCATCACAACAAGCCGATTGAGTAAGGACCCTTAAAACAGCTCCTACTAGACGGCGGCAACACGGGCTCGGATCTTCTGCAAGCAGCTCCCGGGAGACCAACATACAAGTTCAGGAGACTTTATCACTACCGGAGGGTTGTGGGGGAGGAGGGAGGCTAAATTACCAACAGTCCCGGACTGAGTTCTAGTTACTCTTACTCGGATCGGCCTCACACCCAAGCAGGGCTAACAACTGGCCGATTAGTGCATTAAAGAGTGGGCAACCAGAATCCAAAGTCAAATGCCCAATGGCGGCTCGCTTTCAAAGTTGAAGTTCAATCTTTGGCTATTACAAACGGTCCCGGAGGCAAAATTCCCGTACACGTCCTAAAATATTTATGCGCAGAACAAAAAATGAACAGCAAAAACTAGATTTGGAAGTTCCAGCAGTTAATTGCCTGTCAGTTTGCTTTTCTTTCTTGCAGATCAGTTTTGTTTAAAGTCCCAACGAAATACAAAACTTAGGAGTGTCTTCCATACAGGGCGCCCCTCTTATCATGAAAAACTCACTTCGGTTCTCAAAAGCAAGAGCCGCAACTTTAAAAGATTGTGCTAGTAATGTATGTGCTCGTATATATAAATATATACATATGATCTACTTCATAAAATATTTACAATACAATCTGTAGAGAATTTAAACACAACAGAAATCCATTAATGTTCGCCGAAGTTTTTTTTAAGTAGCCTTGAAAATCAGCTTCAGTAGTTCAAAGGCTGGGGTAGAATCACTTGTCATTACTCAATAAATTCTGGACAAATGGTCAGTGCAGAAAATTTAGCTTTACAGAGACCTTTATCTAATCAGGAAAAAAAAAAAAAGCCAAACTCGATGATGCTCAGGCTAGAGCTTCCCCCATCTGAGGACCCGGGTTTG